>PVHX01015962.1:7792-44961 GCA_004024805.1 Geosciurus inauris
GGGGAGGGAGAGAGAGATGGTGCGGACATGCGCACCATCTCTGAGCAGAGAACAACAAAGGAGACCATGCTGTCTCCAAATTTATTACTGTTTGACGTTCACCAGGAGAGCTGGGGACCACCCTCTGTACTCTTTGCCCATTGAGTGTTCAATTCCTCCTTCACGTGGGGCAGTGAAGTTTCTGACCCTAGCTGATCCTCCCCGGAACTCATGGTGGCCATCCTATTTAGAGGAGCTTCATCTACAAGTCAATCCCATGGTAATGTGGGTGCTGGGTCAGTAGCTGGTCAGATGTTACCTTAGTGCACCTCCCCTGAGCTACTAAAGGAATCTTCCTTCCCAGACAAGTGGACACAGCTAGCCATAATTCCTAGCTTCCCATCGCCCACAGTGGGCCCTGTCAAGAGCTGGTCCCATTGATCCTTTTCTCTCCACGTGTTTTCCCATTAGCTCCTTTGTTTCTGTTTATTTTCTACAAACTGACTACCATCCTTTGCTTTCTTTTCCACTTCAGAAGTAGTTTGAAGAAGACCCTAAAGTGATTCAAACAACACCTGTGACCCCGCCTGCCTTCCCCGCTCATTGCTGCCACCCCCTACCTAACACCTGCACTGCAAGCTCATTGCCAGCCCAGAGTGGTGGGGCTGCTGTGGGAGCAGGGTGGAGCCCACCTCTGCCTGGGGTCACTTCTGGAGAAGGCTGACACCACGGGCACAGGGCCCAGCTTGGCCTCCATGTCCAGGGGGTTGGAGAGTGGTGAGGCTAGGTCTCGGGGCATCCACGTGGACCCCCTCTCCCTCACCCCTGCTTCTCATTTGCAGGGCTCTGCTAGACCTTTGCCACAATCTACTTAGATAGATGTAATAATCCCCATCCTTTTCCACTGCCCTACAGGCACGCCCCCAGCTCTGGTGAGTGGATGGTGGTCCTCTGTGGCTTCTAGCCATGGCCCTGTTCCTTGGTCAGCCATTCAGGCAGCCATAACAAAATACCATAAACCAAGCGGCCTAGGAACAGCACAAATCCATTCCTACAGTTTGGGAGGCTGGAAAGTCCATGACCAAGGTGCTGATAGATCCTTATAGATGATGGCTTCTTACCAAGACCTCCATGCTGGCGAGAGCGTGAGAGTGCTCGCACGAGGGCACTGACCCCACCCAGGAGGGCTCCACCACCTCCCCGAGGCCCTTTCTAATACCTCACCTTGGGAGGGCTGCAGCATGTGCATTGGGAGGGACACAGATAACCACAGCAGGTGACAGCTGCGGAGGGAGAGACCCCTATAGTCACGGTGTTCGAGACTCCAGGTGGAGCTGGAGGAGGCTGGTGAACTTGAAACCTCTGCAGGATGACTGCAACCCTTGGCCCCGCCGCTGTTCTCATGTGCTGATTATATAAAATCGAATCCCCAGCATTTGGAAAGAAACACATGGTGAAGGGACCAGGGGAGGTCTCAGGTCCCCTCTTCCGCCATCCAAGCTTCTGTCTGGAGGTGACCATTGTTGGTGACTTGGTGCCCAGATGGAAGTTCTCTGTTCTGTTCACCAGTTTGCCCGCTCCATGCCTCCCTCTGCCGGCACCTGGGCCCTAGCCCTGTATACCCATCCAGGTCCTTCCGTTCCTGTCCCCAGGCCCTGATGCCTTTTTCCGCCCACCAGGCCTTAGGACTGAACTGTTTAGGAAGCAGCAGGGAGAGGGAGTTTATATCACTTAAAATTGTGGATTGAAAGCTTGTCATTAATTTAATGAAATTCATTATTTCAGTGTTGCTGTAAGCACCATATTGGTTGCTCAGTTTGATTTTGGTGGGTGCTGCACACTGAGCCGTGGGGCAGAATGGGTTGCCTCAGCGGGGGGGAGCTGCCCCTACCCTGCCTGGGAAGCTCCAGGGATGCCCCTGGCCCCACACACTGCCACCTTCGAGCCTGGATCCAGCTGCATCCCTGCTCTCTGTTCTGCCTAGTCCACCTTTTAACCCAGATTTGATTAAAACAGAGACTGACAGGTCCCACGTCCAGAGCTTATCTTTGAACAGGTCTGGGCTGGGGCCTGAGGATGTGCCTGTCACCTGGCCTGGGGCAACTTTGACATGCTAGTCGGGGGCCCCACTTGGAGTACCACGGCCATAGGAAGGGTTCCAGGGCCCCAAATGGAGCCCCAAGTGAGGTGTCCTTAGAGGGACACAGGAGTTTCATGGGACCCACGTGAGGTGTCCTTAGAGGAACAGAGACACTATGATGTTAATGTGAAAGCCAGGAAGTTAGGGAGGAGCTGCTCAGACTTCTATGGGCTGTTTTACCAAGGGGAGCCTCTTCTGGTCCAACCGGGAGGTGGTCTACTTTAACCTCATTCCATAATCATCCACTTGATTCCAAAAGTTGTCTGGTAATAAGTGCTTACAATTAAAAGAAAATCACAGCAGAAGCAATATGAGAGAGAGAGAGAGAGAGGGAGAGAGAGCCCCTCTCCGTCTGTATGATTCCTTCCCAGGTGAGCACTCCTGTCCCCAGGAGCCACGGTGCAGCCAGCTTCAGGTCAGACCTCACGCACGTGTACACACACTTGTAACTTGCACAAACAGGATAAGCTGTTGAGGTTGTGGTTGTCATCCTGTTCCTTTGGTCTGGCTAGGAGCTCCTGTGTCGTCCTGGTCCTCAGCTACCCTCCTGAGTGTGACCTGTGCTCCCTCCACTTCCCACTGAGACCTCAAGTGTGGGAAGGAGGAGGGAGCGTGGATGCTCTTGCTCACCGCAGTGGACCCGCTATCGTCACAGCCCTTTGTCTTGAAAGACCTGTGAATAAGTATTTTAAAAGAAGATGCTGTGGGATGGATGAACCGTGGCTTACCTAAGTGCCCCACAGCTACCGGATGGGCAGGTCTTGAATGAACTAGCATGATGAAGGCTGCGGTGTAGTCCTGTGACCAGGCATGATTTTCTGAGCTGTCAGCCCAGGTGGCAGGAAGCGGATTGAGTGGCAGGCTGATTAGAGGCACTGCTAAAGGAACTCACTCCAGGTGGCAGGGCAGGGTTAAGGGAACCATCACTTAGGGTGTTGAGGGGACAAACCCTATGAGAGTGGCCCGCCCAGAAGGCTGCCGCTCCAAGCTGGGGCTGGGCTGGGGAGGCCTGTCCCCTGATGAGCCCATCTGAAACTTCAGGGGTAGCACACCCAGCAAGGGCAGGCGGAGGCCAGCCTCCAGGCTAGAAGCAGGCATAGGAGGGAAGAGAGAAATGCACAGATTATTTTGAAATTGCTTCCTGAAGGGCTTGGCAAATTCCGGGTTTCCTGCCACTGCCCTGCCTTTTCCTGTGAGCCTTGGGATTCCTGTGAGGTCCAGCCATGGGAGCAGGGCATGCCCCTCTCTGAGCCGGGCTGGCAGGAAGGAGCTGGGCAGCACAGCCCTGCCCTCCATCAGTCACCCCCGCCTGTATTGCAGATAGCCAGCTCTGCTCCCCCTTCTGTCCTTTCCCCCTCTTCTGGGTGAGAATTCCCGGGGAGTCCGTCCTCTCCTGCATGGCTGGTGGAATGCTGTATTTCCAAAGCTGACGGTTCCCTCTCCTGGCATGGTTGGAGAACTACATTTTGAGCACCTACAGTGACATCAGTCAGGTTTTTAGGCAACCTAAATTCTCTACCTTTTTTTTTTTTTTTTTGGTACTGGGGATTGAACTCAGGGGCACTTGACCACTGAGCCACATCCCCAGCCCTATTTTGTGTTTTATGTAGAGACAGGGTCTCACTGAGTTGCTTGGCACCTCGCCATTGCTGAGGCTGGCTTTGAACTCGCGATTCTCCTGTCTCAGCCTCCCTAAGTGCTGGGATTACAGGCATGAGCCACCGCGCCCGGTACTCACTATCATTTTTATTTTCTATTTCCTTTCCTTGAATCAAGGAGTCCCCCTTTCACTTGTTCCTATGTTCTTAGTGACAGCATGATTCTTACCCCATAACCGTCACCCAGGAAACTTGAATGAATCAGTGATTAGTTGTGTCGTCTTGATACTTAGAAACTTTTAAATAATGAGCTTTTCCCAGGGGAGAAGTGGGAGCCTTTTGGTCTTTTTTCACTGGATGAGTATTTATTGCACTGCCCTGGTTTTCAGTAGGAAAGCCTGCTGGGGATGTGGGGAAGTTTGTGGGTGAGGGGGAAAGCTGAGGGGTTCCCTTCTGTGGTTTCTGTTCCCTCTGAAGTAGGAGGCGAGTCATCTCCTGGGAGAGGAGTTTGCCATTAGGCAGGTGGCTTCAGACTGTAAAAAGTTTAAAATTTCCCACATGGTGTGGTGGGTAGACAACCGGGAAGCACAGAAGTGGGCCAGGCTGAGAGGCTCCTCAGGCTCCGGTACCAGAGACCTCTGCCACCTCACGTTCTCTGGCTGGAGACACCATTGCCAGCCACGTGGACCCAGAAGCTGGGCTGGGGTGGTGCTGGAGTTGGCTGTGCTTTTCTCCTGGTGGTACACTGCAGCACCAGCGCTCACTTCGTTAGGAGCGCTCTGAATCAACCACTTGTCTCCCTCCTCCTGTCCTCCAGGTCTGGCCACCATCTTCTGCCACCTGTGTGTGCCTGCCCCAGCAGCCTGGTGACCTTCTCCTCCCACAGGGTAGCACTGGGGCACAGGGTGGATGGGATCCCCATGGGACAGTGGCTGAGAATAATTGTCCCTGCCTTGTACTCTTTTTGAGTGGCCCATTCTCTTCTTTTAAAAAACAAACCTTAGATTTTAGAATACTTTAGACTTAGAGAAAAAGTGCAAAGATTGTACAGAGAATCTCACCCCCAGTTTCCTCTGCTGTTCAGACCTACGTTAGTGTAACACTGTTAACCCAAGGATCAGACCTATGACCGTGGGTTGTTACTAACGAAAGTCCATTCTTTATTTGGATTTCCCCAGATTTCTCTGTCCCACGTCCCCATCCAAGATGCCACATCGTATGTTGTCCTTGTGTCTCTGGGGTCCTCTTGGCTGTGGTACTTCCTCAGATGTTCTGTTTTTGATGTGTGTTGTGTGCCTGTCAGGTGGGGACTCTGGGCTCTGGCCTGAGGGCTGTAGTTGTCGGGGTGCATGGGGAAGACAGAAGCCACTTAGTGCATCCAGAGGGTCTAGTATTCAGTTCTCATGACCCCGAAGCTGGGTGGGAGCCAGGCCGAGGGCACTGGGCCCTATGGGAGGCCTGGGCCACCAGGAAAGCAGGGTTCTCAGAGCCGCTCGCAGCCTCAGTCTGCAGGCAGAGTCTCCAGAAGTACCTCCTATCTCAGAATAATGGCCTCACCTCCTCTCCCACTTCCCAAGTCTCACACAGAGCCACCCATCAGAAGCCTCTGTCTTGCGGTCAGAGATCCTAACTGCGGGGGTCCTGGCTCCTCCAAGGCTAGGGGCTTCCCTGGGATCGAGGAGATGCTGAGTTAACCAGAGAGAGTGCATGGATGTGTCCATGAGGTCCCATGTCTTTGGCTCTGACGTGGAGCTGGATGGGAGTGTTGAGTGGGATGAGCTGGGAGACCGTGGAGGGTGCCCTGTTGGTATGTAAGGGCTCCAGAAGAGGGACTCGTACACAGTGCTCACATTCCCAAGGGAATGTTCACCTTCACCTGTAGGGGCCAGGATGGGGCTGGCAGCTGAGGGGGGTGTCTGGCCAGGTGCAAGGACAAGGGGCTGGGAGAGGATCTGGTTCCCACTTGGTGTGGTTGGTCCTGGGATGGTGAGGAAGGGGCCTCAAGGTCAGTAGTTCTCAACCCAGGTGATTTTGCCCCCCTCCGCCCCTGTCGCACCTGGGGACACGTAGCAATCTCTGCACCTGTATCTTATTGCCATAGCTGGGGCAGGAGTTGGGGGTTAGTTGCTGCGGGCACTTTGTGGGTTGAGATCAAGGTGCTGCTGGCTGTCCTTCAGTGCGCAGGACAGCCGCACGGAGTGATCCAACCCAGTGCCAAGATGCTGCAGGGAACTGAGGTGTGTGGGGTGGGCAGGGGGGAGTCCAACACAGAAAGGCTGAGGAGGGTGGGCTGGCCTTGGGCACAGGCGCAGACCCAGGAGCCACCTGTGGCTCAGGAAGCTCTATTTGAGGACAGGGTTTCCTGTGAGGATTCTAGAACTTCTGCCTTTTGCATAGTGGTCTCCTTATTCACCCCCAATGGAGAGCACTTTGGGCTTTTTGAGAACACCCCTGGCAATATGCAAGAGATTGGATCTGTTGTTGGAGGAGCGAGATGAGACCGGGGAGAAATCTCCTCTGCCTTCTCACCTGCTCAGGGTTGTGATCCTGTGGGAGGAGTTGTGGGGAGGGAGGGACAGACACTCTCCTCTGAGTGGCCGCAGAGGTGTGAGCATGAGCTGGTGATATCTTTTTGTTGTGACGATGAGCTTTTCCACCCTGAAGCAGCGCAGCACTTGGAAATGCTTCCGAGGCTCATTCCTGGTGGCTTCTGTCTGCCCTGGTGGCTCCAGCTGGGA
Source organism: Geosciurus inauris (assembly GCA_004024805.1). NCBI lineage: Eukaryota > Metazoa > Chordata > Mammalia > Rodentia > Sciuridae > Geosciurus > Geosciurus inauris. The sequence goes on from PVHX01015962.1 coordinate 14,248, forward strand.
GCTGACAGTGCCAGCCTATGAGGTGACTGCTGTCCCCGTACAGCTTCCTCTGCAGCACGGTGGGACCCTGCACCTCTTGGGTGGGTGGCTGCAGGGCCAAGAGCAGCGTGTGGCGGGGACAGGGCCCTCTCTGCCTCCTCCTGCTCTGGGGAAGGATTGGGGACCCCAGGGCCCTGGCACCCTCCTGCCAGCCCTCCTCCCCCTCTCCCTGTCCCTCTGGAGGCCTCCTGTGAGTGAGACCAGCATGTGTACCATTCTCTTTCCAGGGCACGCCACCGTTACCAACTACCTGTTGAACTATTTCCCTGGTCTTGACCTTGAAAGGAGGAACGCGTTCGGCTTCACCGCCCTGATGAAAGCTGCTATGCAGGGCCGCACGGAGTGCGTCAGAGCCCTGATGCTCGCAGGTATGCCCCACTTGGCCCCCGCACCCACGGGACCTGGGAATAACTGACTCCTTTGAAGAATGTCCCTCGGGGGACGAATCATTCCCATAGAAACAGCCTGGCGGTTGCCACGAAGAGTCGCTTCTTTGTTGAGGCGATGGCGGTTGCCTTCAGGGGTGTGGAGGGGTAACAGCGCTGGTCACTGGCAGGGTACCTGTCCTTGCTCGTGCTGAGCTCTGGGAGGGCCAACACCTTCCCTTGCCCTGGCCTCCTGCTGCCCAGCTGTGCACATCTGCCCTTCAGAAGTGTGCATTCTGGCCTGGGCCCTGGATGGGTCCATGGTGCCATTGGAGGTGGGCATGGGAGCGGGTGGCCGGGGCTCTGCTGCTCCCTGCTGGCTGGCGGGTGCTGTGCTGCGTGGCAGTTTGCAGAGTCAGTGGAGTTCCAGGCTTCAGCTTGGGATCAAAAGGGCAGCCCCCTTTGTCCCTTAGGTCCTTGTCAGCCTGGACACTCCCTGGTCTCCATATGTGAAATGAGGGTAAGGACCTCTTTCTCTCCCTCCTCCCTGAGGATGAAGTAGTTTACTTTATAAACTTTCAAGGGCTATACAGTTTTAAGGGACTACTAAACTGAATTCTTTCTCATGAACTTCTCATTCTTTTCCAGACTTGAAACTGGGGTCACGTATAATCTTTAGTGCCACCTCACCAGGTTATTTTGAAGAATTAAGTGAGAAAATGTGCTTAAAGTGCATGTAATGCACTCCATATCTGATAGCAGTTGCTATTATTCTTTTTTTTTTTTTTTTATTGGTACTTGGGATTGAACTCAGGGGCACTTGACCACTGAGCCACATCCCCAGCCCTATTTTGTGTTTTATGTAGAGACAGGGTCTCACTGAGTTGCTTAGTGCCTCGCTGTTGCTGAGGTTGGCTTTGAACTTGTGATTCTCCTGTCTCAGCCTCCCAAAGTGCTGGGGTTACAGGCTTGCACCACCACACCCAGCTGCTATTATTCATTTTTCTGCCTTAATTTATCTTTATTTTTGGTCCTGGCACTGGGCATAGCCAATTCTGCTTAGTGCTATGAGTTCCTGAAGAAGTGCATCTCCTCTCTCTTAGTCCATTCGTGCTGCTATAGCAAAAGACCAGACTGGGTAATTTATAAACAATGTAAGTTTATTGCTCACAGTTCCAGAGGCAGGGAAGGCAAGATCAAAGCACCCACAGATTGATGTCCAGGGAGGGCCTGTTCCCTTTTGTGTCTTCACCTGTCAGCAGGGCCAGGAGGCGCCCTCCAGCCTCTTTCATGAGGGCACCAATCCCATTCCTGAGGCCCCTCCTGTGACCAAGCACCTCCTAAAGCCCCACCTCTTTATACCATCACCTTGGGGATGAAGTGCCACACATATGAAATCTGGGGACGCCCACATCAGATCGTAGTTCTCCTGGGAATGGTATCAGAGTTCTTCCAGGTCCGGTCTCCTCTGCTGATGCTCCTTCTCTGTCCAGGTCCCCAGCAGGCTGCATGTTTAGTTGTCATGTGTTGGTGCTGGACTGTGACAGTTTCTTCACATATTGTTTATGACTCGATATTGTATGGTGTCCCCCAGCCTGAGCCTGTTTTTCTTGCGATTAGTCTGTGATTATATGATTTATGCCTTTGAATTATTTTCTTCTGCTTTAAACTAAGTGTCTTACAGGATGCTTTAGGAAAAATAAATTCAACAAACAAGGATAGAGGTTTTAAAGATTGCAAACCTACTTAGAAATGTAAAAGGGTCACAATTAAAATTAATTAATCCCATTGATTGTACTTTTGATTCAGTGGCAGTTTTATTTTTTAAGAGCAAGAGCTCAGTTTCAGCAGAGCTGAGGCCCTGCCTGTCCTGTATTAATCAGAAGTGGTCTCTCCTAATTAAATGGTGATTGTGGTAATGCTTTTATGAGTGGCAGAAGCTTCATCTGCTTTTATTACTTTTGGATTAAGTTTTAATTGAGTGTAGATCTTTAGTAATTTACTTTTTTCAACTGAAAATGTATGGTGTCAATCACATCAAAATGCATTTTCCAAACAAGTTCATTTGAATTGCCAACTTTTTTTTTTTTTTTTTTTTTTGGTGGGGGGTCCGTTGCCTTCTAATTACCCTGGAAAACATGAAGGCCTCCATCTCTATATCCCTGTCATTTCTTCTTCCCTGGGTCTCTTAGAGGTTTCTGGTATTTGCTGTGGTGTTTATAGGATTATGGAAACGCCTTCATATCTCTTGGGAAGATGGTGCGGGGCCAATGGGCCCCTACCCCACCAGTTATTTGGTTACAGATTAGCCATCAGGTCTGTAGCCTCTCTTTCCTGTTGCCCTTGTGAGTTCTCCCCCGAGAAGGCTGGAGCAGCCCTGTGAGCACAGGCCTTGGCCTGTGCAGGTCCCAGTGCTTCCCCTCTGTACTGCGCGGCTACAGAGCGGAGGGAAGCAACCCAGAGAGCCAGGACGCAGGCTTCAGACCCAGCTCCGTACCTGCGGCCTGTCACTTGCCTCTTCTCTGGGATGGAAGCCCTCATGGCGGCCGAAGGAGCTCTTGCTAGGTAGAGCCTCTCTGGATGCATGCCCAGCCTGGAGAAGCCACCAGGGCATGTCACCTAGGGTATGTCGCCTAGGGTTGTGTTGGTACCATTCTTGGGGAATTTATGTGTTCTGTAGTTATTCGTTAAGTGAATAAAAGAACAAGGCATATTTTTCTCTTTGAGAATTATCCTGTGATGAGATATTTAAACTTACCAGGGTAGTAAGCATGCAACTCAGGGGTTTCTTAACCTTGATGTGATTTTGAGATTTGAGCCCAGGTAAGTACATGCTGTGGGGGGCTGTCAATGGTAGGATGTTGAATGGCATCTCCAGCCTCTACCTGCTAGATGGCTGAAGTATCCCCAGTCATGACAACCAGAAATGTCTCTGGGCACTGACAGACATCCCCTGGGGGAGGGGTGCCTCCCGGGAGAAGTACTGATACAACTAATGAGTGAGAGAGGATGAAGAAAGTGGGAAGATTCTTTTGTTCTTAGATATGTTTCTCCCTTCCAGCTGGTTCTATGTTGCCTAAAACAAAGATGAGACCTTTTCCAGGAAGCATTCAAGCTGCCCCCTTAGACTTTAGTTGGGATGGTTAACTTGTAGAATATTTTTATTTGCTATTGTCACTACTAAGTTAGGTGACAATTCTCAACTGTTTTTATGTCTTATTTCCATTTAAACACACCCATCTTAAGAGAACTTAAAGCACTGGAAGTTCCCAGCAGCCTGAGCACTTCTTTTAGATCGTCTGACCCTTCAACACAGAGTGAGTTTACAGACAGCTGAGCAAGGTAACCCAAGAGCCCACTGCAAAATGTCTATCCTGTGATAATTTGAAAAGTAAAGGACATAACCATTATATTAACAGCAAAAAATTATGCCTTTCTCTCTAAGTTCTTCAGATGAGGTGATCTTCAGTTCCTGAATATTTTTCTGCACCTGAGTTTAATTTCTGAGTTGCAGTTTATTTTCAGTAGCAAACATTTCGTTTTATAGTGGTGAATGATCAAATCGGATGAAACTCTCAACTGTTCAGATTTTCTCACCATCTGTAACATATAGGTACAGATCAGCTTGTATCTGCATTATGCAGAACAAAATAATGTTAGAATTATCGGAAATCTGAATTTTAATAAGAAATATAACTAGATTCTGAAAAACTGACTTAGTGGGTCTTTGGTCTTTGGCTTCCTAATACTGTTGGCTGTACTGATGAGAATCACAAGTGAGGCTGCAGAACCTTGTTAATTCAGTGGAATATTAATGTCCCAGAGTGACAGGTCTATTTAAATCAGTGGCTCTGAGAAGCTGCATAGAGGATGGGATTTTTTTTCACGGAGGTTGCTAGGTTCCAGACTTGCTTTAGAGAGCTCCCGTCTATACTAAAGTGCAGCATAACGTACGGCTGGCTGCTGCCTCGGGAGGAGAAACAATCAAAGGCCTGCATCTTGCACGATTCCGGGGAATGATGTAGATTAAAAGGAAGATGAAGAGCCAGAAAAGATACTGTGTTCTTGCTGCATGGTCCTTCTCAGTCCTGGCAAGCCCTTACTAGACTTCCGGTAAACCAGGTGACTTCTGTCAATATGTTGCTTTCTGTTTATGAGGAAAACAGGAATTTTCTGTGAACTGAGAGTTTGCCACATTGGAATTGTTTCAAGTTATTTTTTTTTTAACTTTTTTTTTTTTTAGTTGTAGATGGACACAATATCTTTGTTTTATTTATTTTTATGTGGTGCTGAGGATCGAACCCAGTGCCTCACACGTGCAAGGCAAGTGCTCTACCACTGAGCCACAATCCTAGCCCCTTGTTTCAAGTTATTAGAGAAAAATCTCGAAGTCGGGAAATTCAAATCACTCCCCAAATCAAACCCTGAGACAAGGACTTGAGGACAAGTAGAATTATTTTTTAAACCTTTATTTTATTTATATATGTATTTGGTATGTGGTGCTGAGGATCGAACCCAGTGCCTCACGTGTGCAAGGCAAGCGCTCTACCACTGAGCCACAACCCCAGCCCCAAGTAGAGTTTTTGAAAGGTTGCTTTTGGGAAGCAGCATGAGGGGGGGGGCGGGAGCGTGAGTTGGGAAGAGGCTAATGCTAATGCAGTGACCTTGGGCTCCTGAGTAGGTCCTGGTGGGTGACTGGGACTCAGCCATGCTGGGCCCTCTGAGAGATGAGCAGAACCTAAGGGGCAAGGATGCCTGGGAGATTCATCTTCCAACACGAGCCCCTCGTGGGGGCAGGGTGCACCTCTCCCACCTGCAGTGCCATGGAGGTAGCTCCTCAGTGCCACTGGGCTGGAGTGCACGCTCTTCCCCATGACCCTGCATCCTGATTTGCTTCTCCGATCCCACACCCAGTACCCCAGACACAGGCCAGAGGGGGCCTAGCAGGAAGCTGGCAAGGGCTGGCTTACTGTGACAGGAGGGAGACCTGTGCTGGGCTGCCTAGGGTGGATGCCATCAGGGCAGGGGCTGGTGGGGAAGTAAGAAAGGAAGTTATGCACTTGCCTTCCTCCCACTGGCCTCCTGGGCCTGGCCTGACTTTCAGGGGAAAATGTTCCTGGGAAGGAGGGAGGGAACATCCATTTTTTCCCCTTAACCCTAGTTTGGGATGCTTTCCACTGCCAGTAGTGGAAGTCCTGGCTTGATATGCCTCAAAGAAAACAGGTGTCTTTCTCATACCTCACCAGGGTTCTAGGGTTGGTGGTCACCACCAAAGCAGGTCTTGGTTCCATAAAGATAACACAGACCCTGATCCTCTTCTCCTGTCCGTCAGTCCCTGTAGCCTACTGCCTTGTCACCTCTTGATTGCATAAGACTCACCACACCTTTGGCAGGAGGCAGTGGCGACAGCAGCAAATACACTGGTCCCTGTTCTCAGGAGGTGAACAGCCTTTTAGGGCTCTGGCCAGCATGGCGTTGCTTGGGCACAGGTGGCTGGACAAACAGGGAACAGACTTCAGTCATTGGGTTAGACCAGTGGTTCAGAGTCGGGCAATGTTGCCCCCCAAGTAACATTTGGCAAGAGCTGGGGACATTTCTGGTTGTCACAACTGGTGAGGTGCTGATATCTCTTGGGTAGACACCAGCGATGCTGTTAAAAGTCCTACAGTGCACAGGACAGCCCTCACCACGAGTATTTATCTGGCCAAAACATGCCAATAGTTTTGAGGTTGGGCAATCCTAGGTTAGACTAATCATGAGCCAATGCCTAGAATTGGGTATGTTGCTGCTTTGAATAAACTTTGTGCAGACAACTAATAGCCACCAGCAAGAGCCCACACCTGGTCTCTGGGTTGGAGCACTGTTGGGTAGCAGGCATGGATGCTGGTGGTCTTCTGGGGAGAAGATGGCCACAGTGGCGATCTGGAAGTTCTCTATGTCCTTCAAAAGGTAGTCAAGTAAAATGTTAATCATCAGTACAGTTGATCCTTCTGTGTCCTGGGTTCTGTATCCATGGACTAGGCAACTACAGATATAAAATATTTCTAAAACATGCATTTGTATGAAACAGGTGCAGACCTGTTACCCTGTCATTGGTCACTAGACAATACAGCACAGCTGCTGTTTACGTGGCATTTACCTTGCATTAGGTTTTATAAGTAATCTAGAGATGCTTTAGTGTATATGGATGTGCATGGGGCTATATGCAGAGACCACGACATTCTATGTAAGGAACTTGAGCATCCTTGGAATTTGGTGTCCATGGAGGTCTTGGAAGCCATCGCCTGGGACACTGAAGGATAACTCTGCTTGTCATTCATAATTTCCTTGCTATGTTCTGGCCATCAATATTACCCTTAGCGGTGGTTTCTTAGGAAGCAAATCCTGAATTTAAAGCACAACTCAGAGTCTAGAGCTGCGTGGCAGTCAGAATGGCCCTTGTTCTTTGGGGTGTTTGTATTTTCTGAGCATTTTGAAAAGGTGGGGGACAATAGGAAGAAGAACGTTGCGCTTTGGACAGCTGTTCCTTTCGTTTTCCATTAGCATTTGAAAAATGTCTCTTTCACGCAGTGTTCATTAAGATTTTAATTTTGCAGTTTGTTCCTTTTTTAAGTGACATGCAATTAATTAAGGTTTAATGTGTCATCTATTTTCTGCAATGACATTTTTACTGCCCCCTTTTCATTTTAGTCAGTTTATAAATTGTACTCTAACTAATGAGTTCTCCTGATTTCTAGTTCCAAATAATTACCACTCTTGTAAGATGGCCATTCTTTAATGTGTCACAGAATTAAGACCATTAGCAGGTGAGCTCAGGTGAGCCAGGCCTGCCTGACTATGAGGCCACTGTGGGCTGGCAGAGCAGGGAAGTGGCTGAGACCCCGCCTCTCGCAGCTCAGCACATATTGATCAGCCACCACATGTCAGACACCTGGGTCTGCATGGGATATAAATGAAGATGCCTCTGCCAGGCTCTGTCTCCAGGGAGCTCACAGACTAGATAATTGCCCTAGTTTTTCACATTGCTTTGCCAGTAGAGAGATGACTAATGGGACTTGAAATCCTGAATGATTTCTAACTGTATGTGGGGCTGAGATTGGACCAAGATTAACAGCAACTCTGTATTAATTTCTACATTGCCAAGTTGAAATTTATGCAGATTTCACCAAGATGAGTTGAAGTTTAACGTTGCAATATTTGTGAGGGGGCAGTGGGTGGAATGGAGAGACATTCAGGAAGAGGCTGGGGATACATCAGTGAAGATTCTCCAGACAATCAGAACTAATAGGGTGCATAAGTTAAGAGATTTATTTTAAGGAATTGGTTCATGCAGTTGTGGGTGTTGCTAAGCCTAAAATTTGGAGGCTGGGCTCACAGGTGGGAGTTGGTACTCTTGTCTAGGGGCAGAACTTTTTCCTTTTTCTTTTATTCCGTATTTTTTGTTGGTGCATTATAATTATACATAATGGTGGGATTCATTGTTGCATATTTGTACATGCATGCAGTAAGAGCCTTTTCTTCCCTAGGAAACCTTAGTCTTTGCTCTTAAGGCAGTCAATGATTAGATGAGACCCATCCACATCTTTGGGGTTGATCTCCTTAACTCAAAGTGATTATAAGGTATTGGCCAAAGCTATAAGTTCCCTTCAGGCCACACCTAGATTAGTGTTTTATTAAAGCACTGGGTGCTCTAGCCTAGCCTAGCTGACACAGAATACTGACCTGCTGGGTGGTCGTTAGCACATGGAGCTGAGTGCAGGGGACCCAAGGTACTCCCTGGAGCTCTCTACTAGGTGGAACTTGCCAGCTGTGCAGCTTAGGCAGGCCCCTCAGCTACTGTGACCATCATTCATTCTGTCGTGAACCTTTGTTCAGGCATGTTTCCCACCTGCCAGGATTAGATGTGTAGCAGAAGAAAAATGCAGAAGATGTGGCCTCTGTCCTGGAATAGCCCACTGTCTGGTATATGGGAGCATGGGCTGCAGCCCCCCAGCCAGTTAACTACCCACTGTGAGAGGTGAAGGACCACCCACACAGCAGGGCTCACAGCGGTCCTCCAAATGACAGGGCGGAAGAGATGGTACCGCGTGCTTTGCAAGTGACGGTTACTGTTAGCATTTTAGTTGCACCATTCAAGTGATCTTGAGACATATTCCTTGTCTAGTCACCTCTCCATTGGCAGAGAGCCAGGGAATCTTATTTCTTTAGGAAAAAAATCATGATTTAGATTGGCAAATTTTTATTTAAGAAAGACAAAAACATCAAATGATGCACAAGAAACTTCTGTGTTGCAATGGTGAATGCAGTAAGTGACTGTCACATGCAGTAGCAGTTTCATCCTGGTGGCACTGGTCTAGGATGGAGCTTGTTACTCGGTTTCAGAAGTTCTGCCTTCGTTCAGTTCTTAGCCTCTGGGAGAGGAAGTTGCTGCTGCAGTCACCCATTCTCGTTTGTGCTTTCTGTTTTTCAGGGGCAGATGTACATGCCAGGGACACCCGTCGCGGGATGTCGCCCCAGGAGTGGGCTGCTTACACAGGCAGGGTGGAGGCCGTCCGACTCATGCAGAGGCTGCTGGAGCGACCCTGCCCTGAACAGTTTGGGGAGAAGTATAGACCAGAGCTGCCGGTGGCCCCGGAGGCGGTTCTGAAGCCTGCAGCCTCCAAAACCTGTTTGCAGAGGCTGACTGAGTTTGTGCGGTCTGCGCTGAGCCCGCGCTCAAGCCGGGGCCTGGAGGATGGGGGCGTCCTTGACCATATGGTCAGGATGACCACAAGCCTTTATAGTCCCGCAGTGGCCATCGTCTGTCAAACCGTGTGCCCCGAGGACCCTCCCTGTGTGGGAAAACGGCGGCTGGCAGTACAGGAAATCCTGGCAGCTAGAGGAGACCAGGACACCCTTGCCCAAGAGAGGGACGAGGAGGAAGGCGCCGATCAGCAATCTCGGACTTCTGAGGCTGTGGAGGGCTCCAGAGAGGAGGCTCCAAGGGTCAGCCCCCCGTCTCCCTACCTGCAAGGGGCCCAGGGGTCAGCCTCTGCCCGGCGGAAGGCCAGCCTCCTGCCCCTGCAGCTCTTGCGCCGGAGCAGCGTGCGGCCAGGTGTGGTGGTCCCCAGAGTCCGCATCAGCAAGGCGCCGGCGCCCACCTTCCAGCCAGAGCGGATAACCCGCAAGGGCAGCGCCAAGGACAGCACCCACCTGCAGATCCCCAAGTGGCGGTACAAGGAGGCCAAGGAGGAAAAGAGGAAGGCGGAAGAGGCAGAGAGGAAGCGCCAGGCAGAAGCGCAGAAGGAAAAGCGGGCGCCACGCTGGAGGAAAAGGACGTGAAGGGGTCAGATGAGCTGAGGGCCTGGTGGGGCTAGGAGCTGGACTCAGTGCAGAGCCCTAGCCGGCAGGTGGGCGGGTCGAGCAGATGCGGAGAAGCCCAGGGGAGGCTGCCCCAGGGTGCGCCCTGGCTCCTGCGCTCCGCCGCGCTCCTCTCCGCTCCTCTCCGCTCCTCTCCTAACCGTGGTCTTCCTGGGATCCAGAAGTGGTCAAGCTGTTCCCAAGAGGGAATTGGGAACGCACATTAATTTGTCTAACACCCGGTCTCCTAGCGATCAATACACCTAGCGGGCAGTTTACCTAAATGTCTCCCTTTAGAGAACCTCAATTAAGAATTTTTAAAAAACAACTTATCAAAGGGCGTTTTTTGCATAATTTTGTATTTTTAATCATTATTTACCAATCTGCAGCATTTTACAGGTGATGGGTCTCTTTGTATTTAAGGCAGTTTTCATATACGTGTTCGAAGAACCTTGGTTTAAAATACTGTATCTAGCAATAAATATTTGTGATAGCTGCATGAATTCACACAGAATTCATGGGATTCTCCCTCTTTATGCCCTTGGCTTTGACTTTTGCCTTTCCATCTCATTGTGGGTGCACATTTGCACTGTTTCCCTATTAATTTGATTATTATCAATTTGATTATTATCAATCAAATTTTGATTATTTCCCTATTAATTTAATTAATGCTGAATGTTTGTTTTTATTTGATGGGGGCATTGACTTTTAAAATGATCAAGTGAAACAGTTTAGATTTCAGTGTCTTATTTTAAAATGCTCTCATCCACACAGTAATAATAATGAAAACCATTATCAAATTGTTATGCAATAATGCATAAAAATGCATTTCTTGCTAGATTATTTTAAACAGGGGTTTTGAATAAACTGGATAGGAAATCTTTAGATATAAGAAAAATCTTTTAAGAAGTGAGTTTAATAAATGATTACTAGAAATACAAAATTAAGTCATATGTGCTCTTAGGTAAGTCAAATCTGTATATCCTTGGAATGTAAAGACGATGCAAAAGGGGTAAGGACCCCAGAGTGATGAAACTGCTGAAATGGGCAGGAGGGCGATTCTTAGAAACAGGTGGGTAGAATTGAGAATTAAGCAAGCTTGTTTGAAGCCAATTTCTAGGCGTATTCAGCACTTTTAGGGCAGCCCTTTCTTCCAGGCTCAAGTGGAGTTTACTTTTATTTTTCCTTTGATGTTTGTCCCTGATGTTCAGTCCTCGAGCCAGCTTTGTAAGATTTCCAGGATGTGAGGACTTTGGCAGGACAGATATGACTTGTCTGGGCCCTGAGCTCTCAGTGGAGTTTTCTGTCTATGCTTTTATCTCCAAAGCACTGAGAAGTTCTTACAGGATCTTAGATTACCTGTCACATATGCACTTTATTTACGTATTTAATTTAAATACTGGGAATCATGGATTGAACAACTATTGTAGACTGGGAACTCTTTACTGTAACCCTGGATAGGTGCTGCCACACACCTGGATAGGTGCTGCCACACACCTGGATAGGTGCTGCCACACACCTGTCTTATGATCCGGGCAGGGGGTAGCGCTGGGTTCTCCTGGCTGCTTCCCATTGGCACCTCGGGGTGTTGAGCATTCAGGGATCTCCCACTAGCCTTCCCCCCACTGAGCCACATCCCCAGCCCTAGTTTGTGTTTTATGTAGAGACAGGGTCTCACTGAGTTGCTTAGCGCCTCACCGTTGCTGAGGCTGGCTTTGAACTCGCGATTCTCCTGTCTCAGCCTCCCTAAGTGCTGGGATTGCAGGCGTGCGCCTCCACGCCCGGCTAGGACTACTGACCTTTGTTGGTTGTGGATCACCCCTGTGGCTTAGAAGCTGGGTTTGGCCACATCTCCTTGGGAATGAGGGCTGCGTATGACCTCAGTTATCTTTGCAGGTTGTCTTTCTGTGTCCTCTGTGTTGTGGCATCTTCGTGCCACATCTGTGGTATCATCTCCATCTAGCTTGCCACGAGCCCCTCCCTCATCAGCTGAGCACCCAGCCAGGGCAGTGACAAATGGCCTGTCATCCATGGTTCTCAATACTGGCTGCCCTGAGGACCACCAGGCAGCTTGTCTACATTTCCCACCCTTACCGCTACTGCAGAGGCTGGCGCTGCTGGTCTGGGGGAGCTGAACCCCAGTGTTTGAGTTCCCAGGAGACTACACTGCAGCCTGTATTGAGAACTGCAGCTTTACCTCACTGACTTGGAGGTTGCTCTTCCTGGACACCCATCCTGAGACCCCACAAAGGGCTCCAACTTTGTAAGAATGTTTAATTGTCATTGGAACGGCCAGTGTTAGGCAGCTTGTACTCTGGCTGATTCGGCATCTGGCTGCCAGCAGATTGCCAGATAATCCTGCCTGCTAACCACGTTGGGACCTATGCCCTGGGAATGGTACGGAGCCCCACCTTGTCCAGCCGTGGCTCTCTGCTGCTACCTGGTCAGAAATGCACATTCCTGGTCCCACCCAGCCCTCTACCTCACCACAACCCATTTTCAGTCTCCAGTGCTAGGTGGACTGTCAACAGCGTGACACACAATTTCTTCAGTTTCTGAGTTGTTCTGCAGTGTGCGACCTGGGACCTCTCCTGTTTGTTCCAGCCTTGTCCAGCTGCACAGGACGTGCCTGACCAGCATGGGGCCTGGCCGGTAATACTGCCGGTCCACAGAATAGCTCTGGAGACACGTGAGTTTATAAAGTTTACTAAGCCAGCAAACCGCGGTCAGCCCAACAGTTTCTTTGGCAGACCCGAAGGTGAGCCCACCACTGTCCCTGTTCCTTAGGAGTGGCTATTACCTGGCGAGCGACGTGAAATGAGGAGGACAGATGCACAGAAGAGCTCCGACCAGCAGGGGAGCTGTGGTGCAGCCCCAGACAGAGAACTCCAAAGAACCCAAGTGATCTCCAGAATCAGATCACTTCTGGGCTGCCTGGGGAGGTCCTTCTCTATGATGTCCTCAGGTGGAGTCCAGGTGGCTTCTGGACCAGGTGCCTACTCCCACTTCTCACTCTGGCTATGTGGAAGCATATTTGCCAGCAGAGTTTTCCTTCAAGGACAACGTCTCCTCCCTCTTCTCTAAGCAGGATGCTTTTGCTCCTGTTTTCCGTCTCTTTGGAGTGGGCTGCAGGACAGCAGGTGGGCACTGTCTCCAGGCTTGGAGAAACAGTGCAGGAGGTCAGGAAGAGAAGTCTGGATGCTTCTCAGCAAGTGGCCTTTGGACTTATTCCTCTCTCAAGTTGGGGATCTGTGGGAACACAAGGACAGATGTCCTCAAGTGGGACCCTCCTGCCCATGCGTGTCAGATTGATAGTGTCACTGCGAGGAAGGTGGGGAGGCAAGGTGGGGGCAGCTTGGCTTGTGATGAGCCTCTCATGGAGACAGAACAAGCTGGGTCACCTGAGGAGGCTCTTGGGGCTCAGGTGAGCAGTCAGTCCTTAGGCAGCATTGTTAGGTTGGCCTCTTCCTGGGCGTGGGATTCACAGAGAAGATGTTATTATCTGGTCCCTGAGGTGGAGAGAAACAGCCCCTGGTCTCCTGGATGCTCCAGCTGGTGTCATTTGCATGTTTTTATTGCTTCAAACAGCTGCGTCTAGTCGCTGAGGGTCCTCCCTCCATTTATCATCATTCAGGGACGGTGCTGATGGGCGGTCACCTACCACAGGGTCCCTTCCAGCTTCCACATTCCTTCCCTGAAATCCTCTTTACCTTCTCTTTTCTTCCCCTTTTCCTTTTCTTTCTTGGCCTGTTTTCTTCTCTCTGTTTGGTTAAACTCCTTGCTCATCTTTGGCACCAGCTGTCCTGAGGGCTCAAAAAAGAAGAGCAAGGCGTTTCCGAGAAGAATTATGGTGGCCCTGCTGCACCATCCGGTCAGGACCTCTGAGTCCCCAAGGATGAGTGAGCAGCAGGTCCCACCTGCTCCTGGGCTGGGCTTTGGCATCTCAGCACCCAACCCCATCCCACTTTTAAGAAGGGTGGCCGGGTCTACTCTGCTGACGTGACAGCACAGAGGGCGCAGGCTCGGGGCTCTGTCTGCACCCAGGGTGTTTATTAACTGTAAATAGCAAATTTCAAGTTGACAGGTACCTTCTCAGGGATTTATATATAAATATAGTTAGGGGAAAGTTAAAGTATATTTTAATACTTTTTAGAGCTTGAGTAAATTATGATTAAACTGGACAGAGGAAATATTTCCAAAACATTGTTAATGCTGCTGATTTTAAGTGAGATTTCTGGAACTTACCCCTCGGCAGAGGTTTCCTTGGTTACTGGAGATTGAGAGGCTCTGGCAAAGGAAATGGCTGTGGGGTGGATGTGAAGTGGCTTCGGTGGAGTTGAGGTGGCTGTTTGACAATACAGATGGGCCCTTTGTGGCTTTTACCTCTAGAGCTGATTACTCTGGGTCTGATGCTGGAGGATACAGAGTGACACGGATGTGGTTTTTTCTGTCTGCTATGTGCTTAAAGCGTCCCACTATCACCCCAGCACCAGCCTACTGAGAAGGAGCAGGGAGAGCGCGGAGCTGCTTCTGCTTGCTATGGAGAAATGCCCACATGACATCCTGGCCATCATGGCGCAGCCTCACACGCTACCCCTGCAGACTCTTGGCAGCACTAGATACCTCAGCAATGCAATGCCATTACCACCTCCGCTTTGGGCACTCCAGAGACGCCAGCTCATTCCCTGGCTCAGGAAATTTGTGACATGGGCTGGAAAATAGGATTCGTGATGCCTCTGCCCAATCCTTCCCAGCTGTCAGCAGAAACCAGGTTTCTGGGGTAGAGGCTGCTGTGGGTGAGACAGAGGCCCAGGAGGGGGCCAGACCTCAGGCCCGAAATGATGCAAAACCTGCCATCTCAGACAGTTGGGGAGCAACAGGACTTCCAAGTTCCATGAAGAAATGCCTCCTAGGGATGAGGGAATGAGCCCAAAGCAGGGAGAGGGTAGGACCTGCCCGCTTGCCCACACTACCCAAAGCGAGAAGACCCTTTGTGTATAATTTGCTCTGGGAGTGAGTTACACCCTGATGCGTGTCTCCCGTGTCCTGTCCTGGGTGCACCCGCAGGGGCTTGCTGGCTCCTCTCTTAACACTATGGTTATTTCCCACACAGGTTGCAGTGATCAGGCACTACCATTGGCTCCCAGCACAGTTGGTCTGTTATGTGATGAAGTACGTTTTCTTTGCCGTATTTGGGAAGTTCTCACATGTCTCCACATGTTTGCTCGGGGGCCCAGCCCTCCACAGGGGGTAGCTGCTTGGACTCTGGACCCTGCTGCCCAGTTCTTGGTTTCCTGCCCACCAGAAGCACACAAGTCCTGCTTTGAGCTGGGCAACCACCTGGAGGGCCTCCATCTTCTAGGGAGAGAAAGGGGGGAACATTGGTCATGCAAGATTCTCATAAAACAAAAAGTATCGATTGCAATAGATCCTTAGAACCACCGGTGTGGTTATTGAGACTCCTGGAACCTTTGCAGTGGATGACGTTAGCCACAAAGAACTTACAACAAACCTAGTTCTTCCTGAAACACTGATTGCTCAAGTTCCCACCTCTGGATGCATTTAGAACTTGCTTTATGCATCTGTTTAATAACTCTTGAGTCAGCTAGTCATTTCTCTGCCCTTGGGTTCACATTCTTTCATTAAGATTTTACATAAGTGTCTAAAAAATGCTTTTGGATTTTTTTTTTATTTAAAGAAATGGGAGAAACAAAACAAAAACTACCTGCATTGATTTGACTGATTTCCAAGGACATTGAATGCCAGCTGCACACTAGCCCCTCACTCTGACCCAGCCTGCAATAAGACTTCTGGGCAAAGTGCAGCTCCTTTGTGCTCCAGCAAGCACAGTGTGTAATTGAGTGATGTGTGCAGAGGTGACCAGATACACACAGATGACCTCAAGGGAGACCAGACTGCCTGGAAAGGTGACAGTGGTTTCCCAGTGGCTCCCGGGGCGTGTCCACTTTGTCCGAAGAATCGTAAGCCTGGGGACTCCCTAGAAGTCCAGCTGACATGTCTCCTAGCTCAGGCCTTCTTATTGAAAGGTGACCCAGGCAGTTCAAACAGAGCCGCTTTGGCTGGATCTACGATCTCTCTCTGCCTTAATCAAGGCACTTTAACATGGGTTACAAGTTCTGGAAGCTGGTTTAGAACCACACAACTATGGCTACACTCGATGTTAACCAAGTGCATGATACCACACTCCCAGGCGTACCTAGCAACCCCAGGAGCCCTCGGTGGATTCAGATTCTTGGTTTGATCAGATGCTTCATTCAAATGAAGTATTAGCGCTAATCATATTGGAATTTTCTTGGTTAAGATGATAGATGGCATTTACTGGACGGCCCAGGACGTGTGTGTTTAACAATGGTGGCTTTGTGACAGGCTAGGAATGGAACAGACCTGCACACGGTGCCGGGTTTCAAATTTTGTCATTTTGGTATAGACGGGTATTAGAACCTGTTTTCTGAATGTAAAGCTATTTTGTTTATTATTTCTATAAACCCAGACTTGATACTGTAAAGCCATTGAATATGGATATAATTGTATACATTTCAGAGTGTTTTATTTTGAAGTGAGAGTTTTGTTACCATTTAGAAGAGATATTTTCCTATTTAGACCTCAGGGCTATCTTGGGGCCTTCAGATAAATGTGACTCCCTCTCCAGCAGCTTCAATTCTTGATATTCAAAAAAGTTCATGATTTTTAAGTTAAATGTGATATTATTCACCAGAAAGAGTGTTTTTTCCTTTTTAACTTATGACAAATTCTATTGAATATTTTAAGTTTAGAAAAAAGACGTGGTAATGTAAAAACATGGGGAAATTGTGGCAAAAGAATTAAAAACCACTTGCAAAATAAACATATTCTCATGGAACCAATATCTCGTGATATTTGAATAAACTTGTGTGTATAAATTAGAAAAGATACAATGAAACATACAGTATTTTCGTGTGACATTTTAATTGAATCAGATTTGCACTGCCTTATTTCCACACCCTTTCGCTGAATTTTTCCAAGGTAAGGTTTAAAATGTGTGAGTTGCCCATGAATGCTTTCTCATACAGTGAAATGATGGGGAACTGAGATGGTATTTTCTCAAAAGCACCCACAGGCAGGAATTTACATCACACACAGAAGCAAAATAAAGTTTGCTTTTGTGTATATTCTTTTACCTAAATGTTGTACTGTATGTGTTGTCCTGTTGTCCTTCAGTTTCTTTTTGCTTAAAATATGTCCTTGGGAACCTTTTGAAATAATTTTAAAAGTATTTTATGTACTTTTTTTCTTATTTTTGGGGGGTGTGGTGGGAGTACCAAAGATTGAATCCAGGGGTGCTTAACCACAGATCCACATCCCCAGCTCTTTTTATATTTTATTTAGAGACAGGGCCTTGCCAAGTTGCTTAGGGCTTTGCTAAATTACTGAGGCTGACTTTGGACTTGTGACCCTCCTGCCTCAGCCTCTGGACCTGCTGGGATTACAGGTGTGCACCACTGTGCCTGGCCTTTTATCTACTTTTGACAGCTGGAAAGGTAATATACAAACATGGGAGAAAACACTGCTCAAGGGGTGGGGCATCTTGGAGTGGGGCATCCTGCACACCCCAGTCACTTGTGCTGCCTCTGGAATCATGTTTTTTATTTAATTCATCAGTCATTTGTTTTGGTGGGGGGCACTGGGGATTGAACCCAGAGGTGCTTTACCACTGAAGTATATACCTTGTCCTTTTTACTTTTTTAGTTTGAGACAGGATTGCATTAAGTTGCTTAGTGCCTCTCTAAATTGCTGAGGCTGGCCTCAGACTTGTAATCCTCCTGCCTTAGCCTCCCAGGTCTCTGGAATTACAGGTGTGCACCACCACACCCGGCTAGAACAAAATTTTTAATGTGCTCTTCCCTCTCTTGTATAAATGAGATCCCATTGGATGTGCAGTTTTGTTCACTGTGTTTTGGGGGAGCATTTAGATCTCTTTAATTTCTGCATAGTATTCCCCAAGAGAGGTGAAGCATAAATGTTCTCGGTTTCTACCATTTATAAATAAGGAAGGTCCTCATTCCCATCTATTTGTACACACAAATGAATGTTTTAAAAAGATTGGGATGTAGAAGTGGGATTTGCCTGGTCGAAGGGAATATGCATTTTAATTTCTACCGTGACATCAGGTGGGTCTTTTCGCAGGCTCTGCCTTGCACTCAGCCACCAGCAGGGGGCGAGAGGGCATCTCCCACCTGCAGCACCCTTAACCACGTTCTGCACATCCAGTGCTGAAAACCTTGCATCTCATCGCCTTAATTTTCATTTCCCCTGTTATTGGTGAGGCTGAGCATCTTTGCATATGTTTTCCAACCATTTTTGTTCCCTGTTTCCTAGATTCCGTATTTACATTTGTTCTTCATTTTTTATTTTACTTTTTTGCTGATTTTTAAAGGTTTGCTATGTATTTTGGATCTTGGTTATTTCTTACCTGTTGTATACATTGCCCTCATTTTATAACTTATTTTTATGATTCCTTATATATGTAAAATCATGACTTAGTCAAATTTGTCAAGCTTTTTTTCACATTTACATTTTGTATTTCTCTAAGAAAGCCCTTTGTACCCCAAGTCAGAAATTTATTCTTCTATAGTTTCTTCTAATGATTTATAGGCATTTTATTTTAAGCTCAAAGAATTAGGCATACTTCATCATTTAGGTTATTTTTTTTTTTTTTTTTTTTTGGTACTGGGGATTGAACTCAGGAGCACTCGACCACTGAGCCACATCCCCAGCCCTATTTTGTGTTTTATGTAGAGACAGGGTCTCACTGAGTTGCTTAGCGCCTTGCCATTGCTGAGGCTGGCTTTGAACTAGCGATTCTCCTGTCTCAGCCTCCCTAAGTGCTGGGATTACAGGCTTGAGCCACCGCGCCCGGCTCATTTAGGTTATTTTTGATGGGACTTGAAATAATTAGTTTCTATTTATTTGGGAGTTCTGCTCTGACTTCAGAATTCTTAGGTCCCACTCATTAAACATCATAATTCTACATAGTTATTAGGGAAGGACACAAATAGGTTATTTCCTATTTAACTTTAAACAAAACCTTGTCCTAGGGTAGAAGTATTATTGGAGGTTATTGGTGCTTGTTTGTGAAAGAGTCAGTGATGCAGTTGGTGGGTTGAAATATTAAATATGAAGTTAACAGACAAGACTGGACCCTGTAAAACAGTCTGAGGACTGGAACATGAAAAGTGAGGGGAGATGGCAGGGAGAGAAAGACAGTGGTCTTGTCTGTGGTTTTTCTGGCTGGAAGACTTGGGGACCTAGAAGCACTGAGCTCCCCCATGGAAGCTAGGAGTGTGTTGGGTAGGCAGAGGCCAGCGCTTCCCTGGGGGCTCACCCTGTCTAGTGGCCTTGGGAGTAGTGTGTGCCCATACCAGACAGAGTGTGGTCAAGAATGTCCAAGGAGGCTTCTGCATGCAGGTACCATTGCCCCTGTTTACCACAGGGCTTCTGTGGCCACTGGTTCCTGGCAGGTCATGCCTGCTGCGTGCCTGGGTGAGGATTGGGCTGGTTTCCAGCCAGGGCCATCAAAGGCAGTCCTGAGCCTCCAGTCTGCCCACAGCTGTCAGAGCAAATTGCTCAGTTGGATTGTCAGCTTGTAGCCAAGGGCTTCATGATCCTGAGGAGTCACTGCCCCTGCAGCAGGGTTGGCCAGATGGGTCCTGGGCAGGTGTGGAGAAGGCCCAGAGGGCCACGGGCAGGGCAGATGCTGCTGCCCACCCACCCATACTGCATGCGGCTTGTTACCCTACGGTGCTCAACTCTCCACTGCTCTCTCAAAAAATCAACAAATCGGAAAAAGGTTTAATATGTTTTCCTGGCTAGAAAAACTTATGTCAATCAAACTTGTCTAACTTGATATTTCAGAAGTGTTATTTTAAAGACCAGAACATCAAGAAGATGCAAAAGGACAACTTTACCTTGTGTTGACCTCCTAAGACAGAAACCTGGTCAGTGTCCACAGCTGGGTGAGAGTCTGGACCCGGGAGAACTCTCCTGGCTTCACGGACCATGGTGAGGAAGTCATTTCCCTGTGGGAAGTGGACTGTCTTCATTTCCAGGGCAAAGGGGTCCGTCAGGGAAGCCACTCAACAGCCTGGGCTCACTATGTCCAATCTGGATCCTGCAAAGAGATCTACCCTAGACATTGTCTACCCTTTCTCTGACATGGTGCAGCCCTGACCTGTCACTGCCCTGGGTGATCAAGTTGAGGTGCAGATGAGAGGCCCTTCCTGCTCCTGTCCAACCTGCGTGGCCTCCCCGTGCATGCTGCATTCTCCTATGTTGATTTAGGTGCAATGTCTTCTTGGGGTGACAGGAATAGGTCATGGGTGGGAAATGCCACACCTGCCCTCTTTTTCTCCTCTGGCTTTGTAGGTGCTGCATCTGAATGCCCCAATCCTCGTCCTGAGCCCCGAGTGTAGGACTCTACTCACTGTCCCAGTCCCAGACTCAGGACTAGGAGGCCCTTGAGACATTGTGGCAACTTCCATATTCTTCCTGATTAACCCCCATTGCCTGACCAGGTCGTCTTCAAATGGTAATGCCAGCAGTATCAACACACCTAGAAAAGTATCAGGAATATGTGTTCTTGGGCCCCACCTGGATTCCTTGGGTTGCTATAGCAAATCACCACAACTCGGATGATTTAAAACAACGGAAATGTATTTGCTTACTGTTCTGGAGGCCAGAAGTTCAATGGGCCATGTTCCCTCAAGCCCATAGGGGAAGGTCCTTCCTTGCCTCTGCCAGCTTAAATGGTTGCTCATAATCCTTAGCATTCCTTAGCTTGTGGTAATATCACTCCCATCTCTCCCTGTCACCACATGGCCATCTTCTGTGTCTGTCTCTGAATTTCCTTTTCCAGTCATTGCATTAGCATCACCCTGACTGCGTGGGATCACATTTAAACTGTATCACATGTTTAAAGTCCCTATTTCCAAATAAGGTTACACAGGTGCCAGTGGTTAGGACTTGAACGAATTTTGTGGGACACCACTGCCCCAGGATACTGACTCAGAGCCTGGGAGGGCTCTCATCCCCTTCATGCCCACTGGATGCAAATCTGAGTACCTTCCTTGCTTGGATTTCCTCTCATCCATCTGTGGGTGAAGGTGGGAATCATGGTAGAGCACGCAATAGAACATGGAGCATACGGCGCCAGACAGAATCATGCATGTTCACAGCCTGGGTGAGGAGGACCCTGCAGGCCACACTGGACCACACGGGGAGCCAGTGGTGAAAGGCGTGCCAGTCGTAGTCATAATAAGAAGGTGGGCTCCCCCCTAGTTTCTGCAAGAAGATGTGACTGGCCTTTTGGGAAACTGAAGTTATTCTCAGGGACTAGCAGGCCCTGTGTCTGGTTATGGTATAGGAAGACTGTTGGCCACAGGACTTGTCCACAAGCTGAGTGGGGGGATGGAATTTGGTTGGAATATAATGGTCTTTCCTGGTTCTACCAGCTGCTGAGGAGGCACATGATACTAATATTTGTTTCAGGCCTTACACCATATTAATTTGTAAAGCGTACGTCAAATCTCTCACCTGTCATCTGCTACCATCCCAGCCTGAGCTCCAGGCCTCCCTCACCTGGCAGCAGCAGTATCTCCTCCCTCCACTTTGATTCCCCTGTGGTCCCTGCTGTGCTCCCTGTGTCTGCCATGTCCTGAAGACAAGAAGGGCTCCTTCTCCTGCTGACTCATGAGACTTGTGCTTCTCACCTGCGACACAGATCTCCCCAGGTCCTGGCTCCGCACTCTGCCTGGTGTCTGCCCATGGGTCCTCTCCTGGATGCCCAGCTAAAGCTTGACTCGGTCTTCTGCTGTCTCACCTTCTCTGGTTCCCTGCTGGCACTCTGCATGCCTGGTCTCCACGGGCACCTAGCAAAAGCTCCTGGAGAGCTGGAGCCCCATCTCTATCCTTCCCAGCTTCTAGAATGGGGCTTGGGCCATGAGAGTTGCTCCATTTCGACCCTGTGCTGCAAGAGAGGGTGTCCTGGTTTTCTGCTGAGCTGGGGCCATGAGCGAAGTCCAGCTCCCATCCTTAGGAAGCAGCATGGACCACAGAGGGCAGATGTCGCTTTAATAAAAGTGGTGGGGGGGAAAGGGGCCACATGGCTTCTCGACAAGTTGGTCCAGAAAGACGGAGAAAGGGTCACCAGGTTAGATGATATGGAGTCCCTCTGGACAGTGGCGATTGGCAGAGCCAATCTCCCCAGGCCCTGGGGTGTAGGTAAAAATCTGCTTTGCCCCAGTGAGACACAGAGATACCCAGGAGAAGAAGGGACAAGAAGGGACACAGCCGGGGCAAGGAGGAGCAGAGAACACCGTTTATTCTAGAAACTATAGAAGCTTAAATACACTCTTGGACCAATCAGATCCAAAGGTCACAAAGGGGTGCACTTTGGTAAGAGCACAGTCTATTAGCATAGAATGGGGAAGAATGGAAGGGAGGGGGTGGAAGGTATGGAGAGGCTCCTACAGGCAGACGCCACAGGTCAGCTCTGCCCTGTACTGGCTTTGGGGCCCTAAAGGGACAAGCCATTGAACTTCCCATTCTCAGTATCCCTTTCAGGGTGGGTCTCTCCCAGTTTCAGGGTTTTCATAATGTAATTAACTGACATAGAGATCCTAGACATAGAGATCTTAAGTTGGTAGCCACTAAACAGTTGTGTCCTGCCTGCCTCTGCCAGACTCCAGACTAAATAATGGACCTCTGTAGACCCCAGGGATGACCACAGAGACATCTGCCTCTTGAGTCACGCTCCCAGGTAAGTGAGTGGAGCTTTAAACAGGGCCCCACCTCCCACACCCACCCACTCACTTTCCATCAGCCTCACAGCCTCAGTCACTATACACAGCCCACATTCATGGCTTCCTGGGTCTTTTTATCCCAAGATTAAAGATGGATTTCAGCTTGTGTCTGCACCAAATGTACTCGATGTCCCCGGGACTAAAACACCTGCACCCCACAGCAGGGGAGGAGCAAGGAGAAGGTCTTGTGCCCTTTGTGCTTCTCCTAGGAAGGCTCTTGAACGGCAGCCAGGGCAGCATCCCCTCGGAGCTTGGGCTGTGCAGCCTCTGACCCACCCTCTTGAGATGTCCTCTTGGTCCCAGCAGCAAGCCCTCTTCTGGGGGGATGAGCAGAGGCTGTCCCTATTTGGGGCAGTTACTGGCCTCCCCACCTCTTCTGTTCAGGGTTCAGAAATGGCCTGCTATCTGTTGGCCTGGGTGGGGTGACCTACCAAACCCCCTCCAGACCTTGCAGCTGAGGCCATGCTGATGCAGGTCTGGCGTTTGACTAGGGGCATGTTGAATGACAGTGGAGATCAGCTAAATCAGCTCAGAAAAGATGGCAATGTAGAAAATACCGGCGTTATTAGACCCGGCCTGGCTTTTTTCCCAGAAAAGCGTACGGGAAAGAAGATGCCTGGCTTGCTTAATGAGACCAGACGACAACGGGCGTATCCTCAGCTGTGTGCAGGAAGTCTTTGGAGACAGGCTGATGGGTTTGGTCCTGGCTGCATTTTTTCCTTGTGATCCTGGCTTTGTGCATGAATCAATGAACACTGAGCACACCAGTGCCAGTCCTGGACAGAGAGCTGCAGGAGCTAATCTCAGCACGGATTCTGTGCCCATTGCCTTGACTGACGATCCTCGGGGACCTCTGCCTCCCTGCCCTTCAGGTGATCAGGAGCATGCCTTGAGGGCCCCACTGATGCCTGATGCAGGGTAGAGAACCACAGTACTGCCGTCAGCAGGGGTGAGGAGGGACATGTTTTTTTTTTATATATATATATATATTTTTAATATATTTTAAATTGTAGATGGACACAGTATCTTTATTTATTTATTTATTTTATGTGGTGCTAAGGATCGAACCCAGTGCTTCATGCATGCGAGGCTACCACTGAGCCACAATCCCAGCCTGAGGGACATGTATTTTAAGTCTTTCTGAGTTCTAATGCCATCCATGAAGTCTCCCTAGGGAGAATTAGGCCAGACCTGTTCAGCCCCAGGCCCTGTATGAATTCAGGTGAGCTGCTCTGAACTGTGCCTGGTCTTCAGGCAGGTAAGGAGGAGTCCTTGATTCCTTGCTTCTAGAACCACTGCAATCATGTTCTAGAAGAATCTTTGTTCCATGCTTTCCATATTGGCTGTGGGGTCCTTCATACAGGAACAGTGTCCTGAACCGTCTGGGCCAGTAGCTTTCCAACTGTAGCAAGAAGCAGGAAGGGTGTCTGCCAGGGGAAGTCATCATCTCCCCTGAGCCCCCTGTGCAGCTAAGGGTCTTGTCCTCAGACGTCTGAGAGAAGAAGAACCCTCTGAGGTAGACAGTTCTCTCTCCTGCCCTCCCACAATCCACCCCTTAGAGCTGAGAGGAAAGCTTTAGACACCTTGCAAATGTCACTCCAGCTCCAGAACCCAGTGGTCCTGAGCTCTGGCCCTTCAGGTCCTCAGGGGTGGAGCTCCAGGAAGTGAGGCCTAGAGTGGCGTCTGGACGTGGAGACTGCAGCCCGCAGACCAAGTGTCTAATTATTTTAGGCTTTCTTTTCTCATTCGTCAGCAAATAAAACTTATGCTACCTTCTTAAAGAAGCTGATTTTCTTAAAGAAGCATAGGATGTTTCAGGAAACCAGGGTTGAAAAATATATGTTCTGTCTTGCTCAGCCGCAGGCCACGGTTTCCCTGTACCCTCCATCAACTAATTGGATCCCCCTGAGGAGATCTAACGTGGGATCCCTTGCCTAGACCAAGCTCAGAGGGTGATGTCCTCCTGATCTTCGAGGGGCTGAGGTGGCCCATGTGGCCATCTGATACCTGGGTCCTTATTTCTGTTTCCCCAAAAGATTGGGGATCCAGAGTTAGCCAACTGTGAGGTGTGAGGGCACAGTCCCCAAGATGGGCTCACTTCTGATGAAACAGCAAGCCTGGTGGAATGTTCCCCAAGCTGTCTTCAGCTCCAGTAATTCCCTAGAAGGATTCAAGAATGCGAGGAAAGCCATATAGTCATGGTCACACCTCAGCGCGGAGGGCTGTGTACAGAGCCCTGCACTCGGACTCCACCACTGAGTGAGTGTGGAGGTGGGTGGGAACGTGAGTGAGGAAGGACCACTTTGCCCGAGTCCCCACAGCTCCTCACCCTTGTGTGACAGCAGCGAGGACTTGTGGAGGGGCCATGCAGTGGAGCCCAGGAGACAGGGATGGAGACCAAGCCACAGTTCCTGCCTGAGGACGACTCTCCCCGTGCCAGTTTCTTCTGAGCTACTCTTTTCTACATGGCTACACTCATTTTCCTCTTTGGCTATTTGACTTTTCACCGCAAGTCCTGATGACTTGGAGGTTAATCAGCTCAAGGCACACAAGGTTCATGGTAGAAAATAGGCTACTATCATTTGAAAAGAGGCTTCTAGAACTTTCTTTGAGAAAAATGTAAATAGCTGAGCCAAAAGCCCACGTTCCCTGGATGGGTGTGCTGGGGAAGCCACTGAGCGACACTTATCTCCATTCTTCTTTGTATTGGTGTCTGAGAAAACAGCCATTATGTTGTGAAACCACTGCACACTGTCCCTGAAGGAACAGGTTTGCTCTATCTAAAATTTTCCATTGCATCCAGGAGCAAATCTGCATCTCCGCGATTTGCTGTTTTCTGCTTCGGGCACTGAAAACCCAGGGAGCTTGAGCTGCTTTAGCCGCCTCCACTAAATTTGCCCTCGCCTTAGAAACATGTGTTACTTGTTTTCAAGATTCCAGGTTGAGGAAATTGGCCTTTGCTTGTTTAGTCACATTACTATAAGCCGCAGATGCCTAGAACAGGGCCCCAAAGGCTTGTCATTCTCCGCACTGTGGATGTTTGGGGTGCGATCACTCTGTGTCAAAGGCTGACT
Source organism: Geosciurus inauris (assembly GCA_004024805.1). NCBI lineage: Eukaryota > Metazoa > Chordata > Mammalia > Rodentia > Sciuridae > Geosciurus > Geosciurus inauris. Next base: position 39,922 of record PVHX01015962.1, read on the forward strand.
GTGTGGCGGGGGACATTGGGCAGTGCCTCTGGCCTCCATGCACTAGATGCCACTAACTGGCCCTCTCTGTGAGAGTAACACCTGCAGGTTTTGGGTAATGTGCACAGGAAACTGAGCTCTTATGCTACAAAATGTTGGATTTTCTCTTTGAAGAGACCACTGGCATTGCAAAATGGCAATGTTGAAATGTAATCAAAAAGCTCATTTAGGGCTTCTGGGGTAGAGCCCCAAATCCTCCAGATTATAGTAGTCCATTGCATCAGATAGTGTTGGGTCTTTTCCAGTTGATAAATCAGATTTTTTTAAAGCATGGCTATTGGATTTATAATAATATTTAGGATTAAAGGGGAGAATGAGGGAAAAATAATTTTCTCTTGTCCTTACCTGAATTTTAGAGGGTCTGTTTGGAAGAACAAGTTCAATGTTAGGCAGAATATGTGGAGACATGTGGACACCTCATTGCACCAATGTAAAAACAGGCCTGAGATGCTTGGAGACTCAAAGAACAATGAGCTGCAATGGACGCTTTAATACATGTTATTTTTTGTTATAGATGTACACAATACCTTTATTTTATGTGGTGCTGAGGATTGAACCCAGTGCCTCACACGTGTGAGGCAAGTGTTCCACCACTGAGCCCCAACCCCAGCCCTGCAATAGATTCTTTGCTTAATTTTATATGTCAACTTGGCTGGCTCATAGAGCCCAGCTATTTGGTTAAACATGGTTCTAGATGCTTCTTTGAGGGTGTTTTTGGATGTGGTTTACATTGAAATTGAAGGCCTTTGAGTAAAGCAGATTCCCTTCCATAAAGTGGTGGACTTCCTCCAATCCCTTGAAGGCCTGAACAGAACAAAAGCCGCACCCTGCTGCCGGAGCTACAGGGCATTCTGCAGAAGACGGCCCCAGACTCCACTGCAACATCAGCTCTTCCCAGGCCTCTCGCCTGCAAGCACACCCTTCAAATAGTGGACTTGCCCAGTCTCCGTAAGTTTATGAGCCAATTCTTTAAAAACCAATCTCTGCCTTTGTGTGTGTGTGTGTGTGTGTGTGTGTGTATGTGTGTGTACAGTCAATGCCACTAAGAACAGGGACATGTTCTGAGAAATGCATCCTCAGGTGATTTTGTCATCTGCAAACATCATAGAATGTACTACACAAATTAAGATGGCGGCCACTCCCTGTGCAATGGAGTGTTATAGGCCTACCACTGTATATGTGGCCTGTTGTTGAACAAAACATTGCTGTGAGGTATGTGACTGTCTATCTACAACATCCTGCTGGTTCTGGTTCTCTGGAGAATCCTGACTAATATGACATTCCAAGGAAATTTCAGGTACTACAGTTTCATGGTTTGCCACCCCCCCCACTCGCCTCTGTTCTTCAGGAGCATCTGGCTATAGACGCCTCCTGGGAGGGCTACGAAATGCCTGGGTCTTTGTTTTGTTTTTGTTTTTATCCTGCAGAGGCCAGTAGGATGCCAAGTCTTAGGGAAGAAAACTTTACTTTGAGTTTGTAAAGAGACGCGTTTAAGCAGTGCAGCTTCTGTGGAGTCAGGACATCTGCAGGACAGCGGAGGGACGCCATGGGTTGTCCAGGCAGGAGGCGGATGTTTTGAAAATAATTAATTCATTGCAAACCTGCTATGTCCACAGTATCTGCCTTTCCCCACAGTCCCTCACTGTTCCCTGGGAGCCTGAGCTCGAGACTCCTCTGGGCCAGGCTGTGTCCTTCCCTTGGCTGGAGGTCACTTCCCTGTGTCCACCTCCAGGTCTCCTGCAAACCGTGTGCACATCTCACCCTGTAGCTTTGCTCCCATGTGCACATGGGTGCTTATCTGGCATCCGGACCCAGGCTTAGGGAAGAGCCAGCACTGGTAGCGTTGTTCTGTGCAAGCCTTTGTGCCCTTTCAGTCAATATTTGAGCTTGTGACGCAAGATTTGATCCTCTGGTCCGTGACCTTGCACCAGCCCACCCCTCTGGTAGCCACACCTGAGGGAAATGGATTCTTTTTTCCTCCAAGGTCCCCCGGTCACTGCTGGAGGAAGTCCTAAGATTGGACGGAACAACTCCACGTCAGGTCCATTCTCCTCTCAGCTCAGTCTTTCAAGGCTCAGCAAGTTTGGAGTCACCTTCAGCTGATGCTGTGCCCCCACATCCCACCCTCTCCTCGCCTCTTCTGCAGAATGAGAGGCTTCGCCAAGAGGCGGAGTTTGTGCTTCTGCACTGGGTACCCTCAGCTGTCCCCTTCCTGACCTCAAGACCATTTCCCTGTGTCCACATCTGCTTCTGTCCCTCCCATCTTCCCCAGGAGCAGGCGCAGGGTGGGCTTCAGAGTCACCCATCCTGGCAGCTCGGGCACCGTGGCCACCAGTGAACGGCTCGCTGTTCTCTATGCCTTGTATTGCTCTAGTCCTCTCCCTGCAGCCCTGTCCGGCTCCCTTTCGCTCACGCCCCGCCTCTTCGGGCCTGCTTCCCCTCCCCCTGAAGGGCTCCTGCAGCTTCCCACTGTGGATGGACGTCTCCGGTCCGTCCTTGGGGACATCTGGGTTCCAGCTCTTCACTTACCAGAAAACCCTGCTCTGCTCTGGAGTCGCCGGGGAGATGGCGTTCAGTCGCCTACTTTAGCTTCCTGGCCCTCCTCGGGGCTGTGTCCCACCTACCAGCATCTCCGGCACTCAAGGCCTGTGCCTCGGCAGCTCCCCTGGCTGCGCACATCTTCAGGGCTGGTGCGCACCCTCTCTTCACCAAGCCCCCGCCTTCAGGAGCATCTCCATGCAGGTGGGCTTGGGCTGCACCCCAGCCCTGCCATCTTCCAGCTTTGGTCTCACCTGTCAAAGGCCTGCTCAGAGGCTCTGCTTGAGGCCACGGGGGCACATCAGATGCTGCCCTGCACGGTCTCTCATCCCCACGCCCATTCTTCCTCCACTGATGCTCACACTTGTTCATACTTTCCCTAACATCCTGGCCACCCAGCCTTGAACCCCAGCACCCTCTCGGCCCTCTGGCCTTTCACATCAAAGTCATGCCCTGTGATCCGGTCTTGGCAACAGCTCTTCCTATTCTAAATTACGGGCCGGTGTGCTGGGCAGACAGTGGGTCTGGAGTCAGCACGACCTGGAGTCAAGCCTCACCTCTGCCATTTGCTAACAGAGGCTTTTATAGAAAGTGTCTTTATGAGCCGGGCATGGTGGTACATGCCTGTAATCCCAGTGACTGTGGAAGCTGAGGCAGGAGGGTCACAAGTTCAAGGCCACCCTCTACAACTTAGAGAGACAGACTTAAAAAAAAAAAAGATAAAGATAAAAAGGATGGGGATATAGCCCAGTGGTAAAGCTCACTTGGGTCCAATCTCTACTGCAAAAAACAAAACAAAACAAAAACTTTATTGAGATCAATTCCCATACCACACAGTTCACCCATCTGAAGTACATCATTCAAGAGTTTTAAAGCATGCTCACAATATGTAAAGCATCCCCATAGTTGATTTTAGAATATTTTTATCACCTCAAAAGGAAACCCTGCACCCTCTAGCTGCACTATCCTATTCCCCTGGCCTCTGACCAGGCCTGAGCAGCACAATCTTGGTACACGTCTCTCTTTTGACATTTCACATAAATGGCTTCTTTCATTTAACATCATGCTTTCTTACCTCATTCCTTTTTATGGCTGAATAATATTCCACTATATGGGTGTGCCCCGTTTTGCTCATCCATCTCGATGCACATTGGAGTGCTTCCCACTTTTTGGATGTTGTATTCAACCCTATAAATATTTGCGCGCAAGTTCTGTGAAGATACATGTCTTCGGTTTTCTTGGTATATATGCAGGAGGGAATTGCTGGGTCATACGATAACCTTATGTTCAATTGTTAGGAAGTGCTGGGCTGTTTCCCCAAGTGACTGCACTGTTCCACATTCCCAGCAGCACCATCTGACTGTTCTGATTGACACTTGGCACTGACTTTTTGATGCTAGCCATCTTGGCAAAGTGGTATTTTGTAGTTTTAATTCACATTTCCCTGGTGACGGAAGAATAGAGCATCTTGTCGTGTGCTTCTTGGCTATTGTGCACCTTCCCTGGAGAAATGTTTGCTGTTAGTGACTTTAGACCCTGGACACCAGGTTTCAGTCTTCCCATCTGTAAAATGGGTCAAACCCACCAATGGAACATTCCTTCTGAAACATGGAGTGGAATCTGGAAACACTGTGACTCCAGAGCTCAGTGCACGTGTACTGTGAGAGGTCGGCTCATGAACTGTGGGAACCAGGGGCGGAGAGCCCCTTTGCACCCGCTTCCAGCCTTCTCTCCCTATGCCTGCAGACAGCTCTGTTCTGGGACCAGTGGCACCACTGTGAACCTGAGCGTGGCAGGTGGAGCTGGGGAAGGGTGATCTTCTAAGGGAACAGTTAATGGACTGGTGTGGCTGGGAGTTTAGCAAGTGGTTGTTGTCTTGGGTTGACTTAGTGTCCCCCCAAAAGAAATGTTCAAGCCTTGACTCCCCTGCCTGTAGATGTGACATCATTTGGAAATAGGGTTTTTGCATATGTAATTAGTGAAGATGGTGTCACACTGGATCAGAGTGAGCACAAATCTGATGACTGTTGTCCTTAGAAGAGGGACATTTGGACACAGATACACACAGAGAGGGATGGCCATGTGACTGCGGAGTCTGAGATGAGGTTTATGCTGCTCTGAGCCAAAGAATGGCAAAGGTGCCTGAAGTTCGTGGTGGTGGTGGGAGGAGCCCCCCTCATGCCTCCAGAGGGAGCAGGAGGGCCTGTCAGCACCTTGACTTTCAACATCCAGACTCCAGAACTGGGAGAGGACATGTGTCTGTTGTTTTGAGCCCCTCAGTTTGTGGCTCTGTTATGGCAGCAGCAGGAAACCAATGCAGGGACAATGGTATTTATTAGTGACGGGGAAACCCCGGGGGTCAGTCCTGTGCTATGTCTGATGTGTGTCCACCACTGCTTCTGTCCACCGCTGCTTATCTACTGAGAACACTGACTGTCCCCAGGAGACAGGACACACACATAC
>PVHX01015963.1:0-44857 GCA_004024805.1 Geosciurus inauris
GGCTGGGCAGTGAGGAAAGTTGAGCTGATACATTGAAGGTCTGATTTTGTGTTTGACTTGTGCTGGATAAGAAGAGGTCATGAAGAATTCATGCTTAACCATTTAAAACTGAGGTTTTTCACTTAGCACGATAATCTCCAGTTCCATCTATTTACCAGCAAATGCCATAATTTCATTCTTCTTTATGGCTGAGTAATATTCCATTGTGTATACATACCCCATTTTCTTTATCCATTCATCTGTTGAAGGGCTTCTAGGTTGGTTCTATAGCTTTGTATTGTGAATAAAGCTGCTATAAACATTGATGTAGCTGCATCACTATAGTGGCTAATTTTAAATTCTTTGGGTATATACAGAGGAGTGGGATAACTGAGTCAAAGGATATGGTCAATAAAAGCTGGGTAATTGAATGTCCCTAACTTTTTGAGCCTCAATTTACCCAATTAAAAGCAAAAAAAACCCCAAAACTATATGAGAAGACATGTCAGTACCTTCCAAGGCTCATGGTATTCTAAGATTTCAAATAGACTTCTAATAAAGAAACAAACTCTTCCATTTTATGAGTATTGAATAGAAATAGTCTTGGGCTTTAAATATTCATGATTTTCTTCTGCACAGGATTGTCCTTCTTTCTGAAATTATTTTCTGTCCCTACTCCATCAGGTGATCATTTAAGCAATCCTCAATCATTATTCAAGTAATAATTCAAGATATCACCTTTTCAAACCCTGTTCAGGGAGAATTAGTCACTTTCTTTACCCTCCTCTATGGTATTTTACAGAGGTTAATGTACTGGGTCATGATTATTTCTAATACCTATGTTTTTCCCACTGAACTCTGAGATTTACTTTCCAGATGGGGAGACTGTTTTATTCATTATGGTGTCTGCAGCAATCAATAGAATACCTGGTCAAACTTGGTACATTGTAAATATTCATTGAATAAATCTCAAAGGTTTTTGATTTCTGAGAAAAATCCCTTTAAATATGAAATGGGAATAGAAATTACAGTTAGGGTAATGCTAAATCATGACTTATTACAATTCTTTTTCAGTTGTGTTTGAGAAAATGATACTCCAAGACCCAGTGTATCTGTGTGGGGTGAACTTTCTTACATTCTCTAAAACTTTTATAGAGTTCTGACTTTCATTACTGATTTTGGAAATGTATATTTTCCTCTTTCTTTGTTAATTTCTAGTTAAAGGTTTATCAGTAATCAAATGAACAAATAAGGTCTAGTTCCCTTTTAATGAATGTTAATATGGAAATACAATATCATGCTGCACATTTTTGGGTTGTGCAGTACTGGTCATGTGTATTAGCCCACACATTGGCATTTTAACTTCTTTTTATCATATGAATCAACTTAAGTGAAAGCTTTTCAACACATGTTTCATCATGTCACTTCCCAGCTTCTGTTCAGCCCTCAGGGTAAAGTTCAATTTTCTCAGAATAACGTACAGTTTCCTTCATGAGTTGGGCTCTCTACATTTTTGTCCCATCAGGTGTCCCTGCTCCCACTAGGGTTTAACCACACTGTAACTCATTTATTTCTCTATGCTAGACTATTTTGTTCTTCCATTGCATTTCCTCATACAGCTTCCTTGGCATGTATTCAAGAATTCCATATTCATCACTTGATCATTTTCTGTTTGTTTTTCTTCTATGGGCCAATCTGCCCAGCACATTGTGTTATAAAGATCATTGTATATCTGTCTTTTCCATTGGACTGAGAGCTACTTGTGGACAAAAACATTATCATATTTAATATGTTCATCTCTATTGCATTGATCATAGATTTCTTACACAAATGGGAAAGAGCCTAGTTCTACTCAGATAAAAAGATGAGAGGTGGGATAACTGCACCAACCATCCTAATATGGCTGTGGAATTTTGACTCCATAATTTCCTAAAGCCCCAATCCATAGTTCTTTAATCTGAAAAAACCTCAACTGTGTTTAGCAAAGGAAATACTGTCTTCATTCTTACCTGTTAGGGAAATTAGGAAAATAATATATGTCTTGTTTGCTAGCTTGGCAAGACTGAGGTTTAGTCTTGGATTCCTATAACATGGGGACTGATAATTGTGCTTCTAGTCAACACAGAAATGGAATATCAGGTGACTTCATCAGGTTTTCATAGCAAAGCCATTTCAATATTCTGCCCCTCATTATGATAAACTGTTGACAACTGCTAATGCTATTATAGACAGTAGCTTTGTGTTAAGGGGAACATTATGCAGATAGTGAGATTTCTGACACACCATTACTACCTGTTTCCTGTTAGCAGGTGGAGAGAGAAATTGAGGGTGTACCTATTAATATCAAAATTACATGTCAAAAAGCTAGAGCACAGTTCAATTTATTTCTGTAATAATAAGAAAACCAGAGATTGACTTGACAATTATTTCTATTTCCACTGCTTGTTTTTTGCTGAGATGAATATTCCAAACTTTAGTAAATAACAACCAATGTGAATTAAAATTATCTCATAGGAGATAAAATTTGACCATTTAAATGGGAATGAGTATTTCTTTGGTAAAGAGAGAATACAAAATAACATTATTTTGATGGAATAAAAAATACTGGACAAGAATTAAATAATGGAAGTTCTATTTTTGTTTTTCTGTATATTAATTGTGGGACCTTGGACAAGTTAGGACTAGTTAGGATTTCAATTTACTCTGCTGTATAAACTTGTAATAATGATAACAACTCTACCAGTTATTGAATCCCTATAGTGGGTTTTGTTCTACAATATGCCTAATACAAATTATATCATTGCCTTTTCCTAGCACATTAGTTACTAATATTTTTTTCCATTTCCCACACAAGGAAACTGATATTCAGAAAAGTTAAATAACTTGTTCAAGGTCACATAAAGAGAGTAAAAGGCAGAGCATGACCAAATCCATGTCTTTTTGTCTTCCATGTCTCTTATTTTTTCTTCAGTCTTCTCCTTTTATTTAATTTCTCTGATATGAGTACTCTATTTTACAGAATTATAATATTCAAATAATGAGTGTGAAAGAAAAAAATACTAGTAACTAATGTGCTAGGAAAAGGCAATAATATAATTTGTATTAGGCATATTGTAGAATGAGTGTGAAAGAACTTTTATGCAAACAAATTTAAGGTATCACTATTTTTATTTCTTGTTCAATGTGGTATCAAAAAATTGGCATGGGATGTTTGCTATTACTGTTGAGAGAAGAAACTCAAATTTTTTGAGTACTTGTGCACATGTTTAAAAAACTTTAAAACGCCTTTTCTGAATGGTATTTTTTTCCTACTAGGCCTACAAAATCATATTATGTACTATTATTTCTTGTAACATTTATGCTTATGTTGTCCCTACTTTTACTTTCAAATATTTTACAGATAAATTTATATAAGATGAGAAAGCTTTCTTAGCAATATCTGAATATCCTATTTGTAAATCATTTTAGCATGCATTATATTATTTCTTACAATTATCTTCTTGTTTTGATAGTTAAGAAATTAGTATCTTTATTCCCGTCTCACAGATGAGGCAACTGGTGCTTAGAGAATTCACAAAACATAGGAAAAGTTCCAAAACCCTAGGTCTTCATATTCCAAGTATAAGGTGCATTCAATACCAAGACTAACTTTCGGAGACAATTAGAGTATAGTGGTTATTCCAACAAACTCTTGAGTTAGACTTCTTTAATTCAAATTTTGGCTCCAAGTATATGACTTGGTTTAATTATTTATTCTCTTGATAACTGATTACTCATCTATAAAATTAGAAAAGTACAATTCCCATTATCCTCTCCCCAAAAAGAAGAATCTATTTTAATAGAATTATTATGATTATTAAATAAGGTACTTAACACAGTGACTCATACATAGTAAGCACTGAATAGATTTTACTTATCAGCATTATTTGGAGAATTGGTTTAGTGTAATAAATTTTAATCATATGATGATACACCCCATCTATAAAACCATTTAAAGTCATTAATTTAATTGACACCTATTTAATTCCTGTGAGTTGATATTTGCTAGGCACAGGGACACAGGGCTATATAAGGTAAGAGTCCTTTCCCTCAAGAAGTGAATTTATTTTAAGAAAAAATTTAAGACATAGATGACAGGAAGACCAATTTTGTTGACTTATTGATTGACATGTATATTGACTTTGCTCACAAAAAGATTAGCTTAAAAACAGACATAAAAACCGATATTAGGGTTTTTATTGTAATTACTAAAAGTCTTTTACTTAAAGAATTAATTGTGCATATATGGAGAGTTTCCTTTTAGAAATCTTAAACAAAAATGAGAGATACATATAAAATTTATGGTTCAATAAATTGAAATTTATGTACGGAGATAAAGATTTCCTTGATCTCTTTTTAGAAAAATGTAGAGTAGAGAATCTTGGCAATTATACTATTTATGTTATTGATTAGACTATCGGGAAATTTAAGTGATTGACATGTGCCACACACAATAAGAGAAACCTTGTAGAGATTATAAATCTTCATAAATACTATGAGATAACAGCATGTCTATCCAATGTTTTAAGGAACTGGAACATTTACAGGAGAAATAGCTTGTTTAGCATCATACAATTTTGTAGACCTGGGCTTTAAGCCCAGGAATGTCTGTCTCCAAAGTCTATGGTAGAATTTGCATTCTAGATTTAATCTCGAGTCTTGCTTCTTTGTATTAAAATTTAAAGTTATATTTTGTTGGAGTTATAAGTTACTGTAGAAAGAAGGGTTAGCATTGGATTGGTTTAGGGTTAAATGTAGTTAATTTCAATACAGAATCTTGAACAAGGTAACATGACTACATTTTTTTCGGACATTCTGTTTTTAAATCCACAAAATATTTGAAACAATATATGACCTGATTTCTAAAAATGAATTAATCTTCACTTTAATATATTATAAGTATCAACGTTAGCAATTCACTTTTACTACCTTATACTTGTTTTATGTTACCAGTTCACCAAAATATTTACCTTGCCACAAAGGAGATGCTTCTGAATTTACATTTTCATTAGATTTAGCATTCAGCACATAGTGCTGTAAATTCTTTTTTTTAAATTCCATCATTTCCCTAAGTATTCCAATATACTGACTGCAGTTTTCTTTGCATTATATTGGCATCGAATTTGCAGTGAAAATCTTGTTAATATACATCGTTGGGTAATATTGTTAACTAAAAGCTGTATTGTTTCTTTCTAGTAAGCTGTCAGAAATGTGGGACACACTAAATGTGAGCCAAAGATATCAATCTCAAAAGGAGATTATGTAGAAATGTGTTGTTATGTACTGTGTGTCATTAACATATTCCCTTGAGTTGATCAGGAAAAAAATAACATTGACAACAGGCATTTTGCTAATTCTTTATTAATAGTAATAATAGATAAGGTATATTCTTGAAATATCAACCAGGCCACAAACTGTCTTTATATACTCTTACTTTTGCAATTGGTAAATTATTAACAAATGAAAACCATTTTGCAAAAGTATCTACTAGCTTTTCAGGATTAAATTGAAAATGTTATAAATATATTGTCTATTGAAGAACGTAATACACCTACGCTATAACTATTATAGTGTTAGATAAGTCAGCATGGCATAGAGAGGAAAACAGGAGATAAATTTTTTCCAATAAAATTATTTCTTGCTCCATTATTTTCTGACATTTCATTTTAAAAAGTAGAAACTTAAAACTGCCATTATTTTTATTTCTTTGTTGATAACGTGTTGTGTTTTCCTTCCAAAAATGCTTGTAAACTTTCCCTTTTTATTGCTGTTGTTGAAAAAAATTGCCAGCATATGTTTCCATTTCTCATTTCATTAATTATACCAAAATAATTTGTAGCTCAGTGGTAGAGTCTTTTCCTAATGTACACAAAGCCCTGGTTTTGATTCCTTGTTCCCTAACACAAAAAGGAAAGAACAAAAGAAGAAAGGAAGGAAGGGAGAAAGAAAAGGAAGGGATGGAAAGAGAGAGAGAGTAAGGAGAGGAGAGGAGAAGAAAAAAGAAAAACAATTTATTTTCTTCTCTGTAAATTTTCTTTAATTATGTCTTTATTATTACTTTTGTTTGAATATTCTGGTGTCTTTCTTGGAATGATCTATAATTCTAGTTCTATTCTCTCTCCCACAATATCATATTCTCTTTCATTGCTTCAAATTATTACTTTTTACTCCTTTATTCTGCATTCAGGAAGTTCATCCTCAATTTTCTACTCTGTCTTACTGCTTACATCTCTAAGCAGTATTACCTCTTTCCATCTATCTCTTTTTTTCTCTCTTTCCCCTTGTTCATTTCTTCTTTCTCTCACTTTTCCTAAAGGATAATTTAACACTATTGGTACCAAACTTCTTTATGTTTTTCATTTCTATTCTATCTTATTCTGTTATCATTTCCCATTAGGTTATCTTATACTAGTGGCTTTTTATTCATGTGTTTTAGATGCCACATACATTAATTAAGGCACCACTAATTGCTATTACAAATTAACTTCAATAATTTAGTGGCTGAGCACAGTAGAATTCTATTTTTCACTCATGTAGTAATCCAGTGGTGATTCCTGGTGGACAGGTGGCTATTTTCTACATGTTGATTAAAGGACCCACATGATTTTAATTTTGTGGCTCTGCCATCTCAAAAAGGGCCTCATCACTCTGCAACCATCTAATGGAAGAGGGGTAGAAAGTAGAGAAATTCAACCTTTTTCTTTTATTTATAAGTTCGGGGCTAAAAGTGACACACATTACATTTACTTATAATCCATTGTCAAGAAAAGAGAGTAGAATGAATTGGACAGAACTTTCCTATGTTCACATATGAAACCACAGTGAAACCCCACATCATGTACAATCACAAGAATTGGATTAATTAGAATAAATTATACTTCCTGTATGTATAATATGTCAAAATATACTCTACTGTCTTGTATATATATAAAAATAAAAAAATTTAAAAAAGAACTAGAATCACGCTCACAATATGATACAGAGGTTCTGTGAAATATCATCCTAGCTGGGGAGCAAAATCTCTATTCTGTGAAAGAGAACATGAAATTTTGGTAGACAGTAGTTGTCTGTCCTATTGCGTCTTCTTTTATTTCATTGTTAATGGCAGATATTTTCAAATTTGTCTTCATAGTTTTGCCTTTTCCAGAATGTCATACAGGTAGAATCATTCTTTTACTTAGTAATATGCATGTTTCCTCCATGACTTCTCATTGGTTATATTTTTATTAAAAATGCTGAATAATATTATATTGTCTAGATGTACTATAGTCTGTTTACCCATTTATTCCCTGAAGAACATTTTGATTACTTCCAAATTGTGGCAATTATGAATAAAGCTGGTATAAACATTTGTGTGCAGGCTTTTGTGTAGACATAAATTTTCATTTCCTTTGGGTAAATATCAAAGATCATGACTGCTTGATCGTATTGTAAGAGTGTGTTTAGTTTTGTAAGAAACTGTCAAACTGTCTTCCAAGGTGACTTTACCATTTTGTACTGCCACCAGCAGTGAATGAGAGTTCCTGTTGCTTTACATATTTTGTGGCCTTTGGTGTTGACAGTATTCTGCATCTTGGCCATTCTAATAAGTATATAGCAGTATAACATTGTTTTAATTTGCATTTCCTTGCTTGGAAATAATCCTGCTTGATATTCTCTAAACTTCTTGGATCTATGATTATTATGTCTGACATTAATTTGGGTAAATTATCATTCATCATTATTTCACATATTTGATTCTTTTTCTCCTGATATTCCTGTTATGTATATTTTATGCTTTTTAAATTGTTTCACAGTTCATGGATATTCTCTGCTTTTCTCTCTTTTCAGTCTTTTTTCTTTCTGCCTTTTCAGTTTTGGAAGTATCTACTGAAATAACCTCAAGCTTAGAAGTTATTTTCTCATCCATGTTTAGTGTCAAATTTTTTCCATCAAAGGCCTACTCCATTTCTAATAAAGCATTTTAACCCCTAGCACTTCTTTTTTTTTTCTTTCTCAGAATCTCCATCTACTTACTTACATTGCCTCTCTATTCTTATCTCCTTTGCCCATTTTAGTGTATTAATCATACAGTATTCCCATCTTTATCCATGATTTTGTTTTCCATGATTTCAGTTACTTGCAATCAATTTTAGTCTAAAAATGATAAGTGGAAAATTCTGGAAATAAGTATAAGGTTTAAGTTGCACATTATTCCAAGTAGTATGATGAAATCTGGTGCCCCTTACTAGCATTCATGGTTATAAGATTAATTGTTGTAATATCACAGTACTTGTGCTCCAGTAACCCTTATTTTCTTTAATAATTGCCCCAAAACTCAAAGGAGGCACCAGGGCATAAAACATGGAAGAACTGATCAACTCTGACATTACGGGCAGTGCTGTAGGGCATATAGGAAAAAACTGTGTGTGTGTGTGTGTGTGTGTGTGTGTGTGTGTGTGTGTGTGTATGGATGTATATATACACACATACACACACACACATATAGTTTGGTAACATCTGTGCTTATAGGCATCTTCTGGGGGTCTTGAAACATATCCCCCACAGATAAGAAAGAACTAATATAATTTTTAAAAATTCCTGGTCTGATAATTCCAACATCCCTGTTATATCCAAGTCTGGTTTTGATGCCTGTCCTGTCTCTTCAAACTGTGTGTTTTTCCTTTTAGTATGTCTTGTAATGTTTTCTTGATGGTAGACATGATGTAATGGGTAAGAAGAACTGCTATAAATAGGCCTTTAGTAAGATAGTGGTACTGTGTTGGGGAGGGTGCTATGATTAGTTTTTAGTTAGCCCATACTTGAGAATTTTGAACTTCCCTTGTGCTTCTCAGTACCACTTTAGGTGGGACAGTAGGGCTAGAGTTGGGTGTTTTTCCTTCTCTCAAGTCAGTAAGAATGATAAAACTCTAGTAGGGTTAGGGTTTGACTAAATAGTGTCCCCTAAGGGCAAACATTGTGAATGCTTTGATGTGTTTCAAAATGATTATTTTCCTTTTTGCTGCCTGAAGCACTAGATTTTTATCTAGTCTTCACTGTGAGGACATAGTAGAGCTCCTGAAGCTAAAACTTACAAAAGTGCAGGTGCCCCATTATGTCTGGGTTCTCCTGGGGATTTTAATTCTCAGACTTGTCCACACTAAGCCCCAGTTTGGGGGCAGTGGTTTGCCTTGTTATCCTGCTCCTTTTATGAATTTAGAAGAGTTGATTTTTTTTGTTTATTTAGCTTTTTACTTTTATTATCATGGAGTAGTGTTTTCCAAACTTAATACATCCTGGGCTGGAAGCCTTGGCTTGCCTTTTCATTTTTTGTTTTGATGAGGTTCATGTTATTAATTTCTTTTTATGGATTGTGATTTTGGTGCCATATTTAAGAAATCTTTGCCTAGTTCAAGGTAAAAAATATTCACTGTGTTTTCTAGAAGTTTTTTTTGTTTTTACTTTTAGGTTGTACATTTACATATTTGTTTTACTTTAAGTTGATTTTTGTTTATGGTGCAGTTATGGAGAGGGATAGGTTTGGTTTACAAATGGACACCTATTGTTTTAGTGCAATTTGTTGGAAAGACTTTTTCAAATTTAATTGACTTTGCACCTCTGTTGAAGTCCATATACATGTGGATTTTCTTTCTGTTCTGTTGACATATTTTCTTTCTCAAAGCAAATACCACACCTCTTGAATATTATAGCTTTGTAAGCTTTGAAATCTGATAGCATTCTGCCCCCAATTTTGTTTTTGCATTTTCTAAGAAGTTTGGCTATTCTAGATTCTTTTGCTTCTATATGAACTTTAGAGTTCACTTATCTGTTTTTGCACAGAAGCCAGTTTAGATATTCTTGGGATGCATTGGAACTACAGATCAATTTAGACAAATAACAAATTTCTCTAATGAACTATTTGCATTTTTCAACTTAGAGGCTTAGCATATCTTTTGTCAGATTTTTTTTTTTTTTTTGTTGTTGTTGCTGGGAATTGATTCAGGGGTACTTTACTGCTGAACTGCATCCCCAGCCCTCTTTATTTTTATTTTAAGAAACAGTCTATGTTGCTAGGGCCTTGCTAAGTTGCTGAGGTTGGCCTCAAACTTGTGATCCTCCTACCTCAGCCTCAAAAGTCACTGGGATTACAGGTATATGCTACCACCACTCCATACTATTCCATATTTTGTGCTTTAAATTTTAATTTCTAATTATTTATTGCTTGTATATAGAAATATAGTTGATACACACACACACACACACACACACACATTTTTTGGTACTGGGGATTTAACTCATGGGTACTCAACCAGTGAGCCACATCTCCAGCCCTAATTTATGTTTTCATTTAAAGACAGGGTCTCATTGAGTTGTTTAGTGCCTTGCCATTGCTTTTGTGTCTATTTAGATAATCATATACTTATTTCTGTTTTGATAAATTGGTGAATTCCATTGTTTTTCCAGTGTTTTAAAAGATGTGCTCCACTTGGTTTTGACTTGCATTGTTTCCAACAAGCAGTTTGCTGTCATTCTTATATTTGTTATTACATACATAATCCTTTCTTTTTCTTTGATATTACTTTTAGGGTATTTCTGTGCCATTTTTAAGCAACTTCATTGTTATGATTTTGTAGTTTTTTCTATATTTCTTGTTTTGGGGGTTTGTTGAACATCTTAGATTTATAAGTTTATTAATTTTATTGAATTTATATAATTTTCACTTATTATTTCTTTACATATTTCCCCTAACCTCCTTTTATTTCCTCTGAACTCTATGTAATTATTAGGTTTCATGAAGTTGTCCTACAGTTCATTAATGCTCTCTTCCTTTTTATACTGTCTTTTTCTGTTTAAATTATATGATTTCTTTTGCTGTTTATTTGAGATCACTAATCTTTCCACAACACTGTATATAATACTTCCTTTAGTTCCATCCAGTGTATTTTTCATCCCAGACATTGCAACTTTCATCTCTAGAATTCTAATTTATTTATTTTTAATCTACAGATTGTGTCTTACTGTTTACAATCTTTAGTTTCTTGAACACAGGAATAGAGTTAACTATTATGTATCCTTATTTACTAGTTTAATCATTGGAATCATTGCTAGGTCAGTTTTCATCAATTGACTTTTTTCCTCATTATAGATGATTTTTCTGTTTATTTGTATGCTTGATAGTTGTTTATTAGATTCCATACCTTCTCAATTTTACCTTCTTAGGTCCTGGATATTTTTACATTTAAATAAATATTTTTGACTTTTGTTCTGGAATATAGATAAGTTACTTAGAAATTAGCAGGTGATCATTTCGGATCTTTCTTACAAACTATGTGAAGTGGTTACCACTATCATTTTATTTTGGGGCTCTTTCCCCCTTATTAAGGCAGAACTCTTTCAAGTTTACTCTTTAGTGTACTTTATTCAGTACCTCATGAATTATATGAAGTTTACTATTCTGGCTGAGGATACAGCTGTTCCTGGACTTGTGAGAACACCACGTTTTGTTCCCTCTAATCTTTTTGGTGATTCTTTCTGAAGGTTATTTTCACATATGTATTGGCTGATCAACACTCAGGTGAAAACTCAAAGGGACACCATCGGCTGACTATCAGAGCTCTATTTTTGTGTTATCTCTTTTCTCTTTATTGCTCTGCTTTGAGAACTCTTACCATCTTGGCTCTTTTGAGCTTTCAGCCTCTTCTTAACTCATAGAGACTGCAGGGATCTTCTTAGGTTCTCTTCCACTTATGCTGTACCCTGGAAACTTCAGGCCATAAGGTGGGACAATTGTAGGTCTCACTGAATTTGTTTTTTATTTCTTAGAATCATTGTCCTTTGTTGCCTGATTTCCAATGGCTTTAAAACTGTTTTTTATTTTTTTTTAATTTGTCTCATGCAAGAAGATAAAATACAGTTTCTGTTGTTGTCTTTATTGGAAAATGTCTTCCTCATTCTTAAATTTTAAAAATTTTCTATAAGAAGTATTCCTTTATTAATACTTACCTGCTAATGTGATTATTAGGATATATATTTTATATTATAAAATAAATCTTATTAAATTTGATTATTTCTATTTTTCCATTTAAAAAGTTCTTAGTAATTTATTTGTAGACATTTAAATGTAACACATGATACCAAAAATCTTTGAAATTTGGAAATAAGTCTTGTCATCAGCATCACAAAAGTTTTAGAAAAGCTCCTTCTCAAAGTTTCAAGAATAATATTCCTTACTCAGAATACATGTTAGTGTCAAGTTAATTAATGACAATAAATAGTCTGACTCATAGATGTAGTAAAAATAGTAAGAATAGGTTCAGCAACAAAAATATCATCATTAACAACAAAACGTTAATATCACTGAAAAGTTAAATGTTACATGCTAATAAGGTTACATGCTAATAAGGCAGTGGCTAGATGAAAAGCAATAAATTATAAAACAGAGAATAAAAGACTCTCTTTTTAGTGTTTTTTTTTTTTTTTTTTTTTTTTTTTTTAGAAAATGGAGAACAAAAATGCATTTAGCCACCATTCATTTGACCATATAGCCTTTGTTAACAACAAATGACTCCAGAATAAAATAAGCAAAAAAAGATAATCTTTGCTGGTCTTATTTGTCATTTAAAATACAACTATGGTGAAAATGTACTTAAATCATCAAATGAAAGCCTCTACCAGAAAATAATAACAACAACAACCACAAAAACAAAAACATAGCTATGGACATTCAGGTCTTATCAGTTGGGACATGAGAGAGAAATGCTTCAGGTTCATGTGATAAGGTTTCACTTTCTAATTTTGGCAACCTCACATTTACAAAGGTTATCTCATTTTGTGATGATAAAATTTGAGAGTGCCCATATAAGCTCCTGAATTATTTAGCAATATGGATTCTTCTTGGTGACCCAAGGTTATTGCAGTGGATTTTATAAAACAACATTCTGAAAGTAATAAAAGATGAAAATATTAACTCTTATTTCATTAATTGTTTTTACCTTAATGTATCTCAAATTTAATCCTAGACTTTTTTCCTCTTTACTATCTAGCAACCTTAGTTGTGTTCATTGACTGGTTGTATAAAGGAAATTATTTGAATAATAATAGCAATAACAACAACTGAAAAAATGAAATAGGTAAAATGAATGCCGTTTATTGAATAGCATTTTAAGGATTGTTCAAAGAACTTTATATATCATCATGCAATATAATTTCTCACACAAGCTTGTAAAATACATCTTATCATTAAACAAAGGAACAATTTCAGAAGGGTTGTCACTTGTGTTGTGCCAAGTTACCTATTAAGTAAGTGTTTGAATCAGAACTGAGACTACAACTGGATTATATGATTAAAAACCTCTTATTTTTATTATATTATGCTAGATTTTAATACTAACCGCAGTTAACAATTTTATGTGTATTTCATTTTGGAAGAATCATTTAGTATAATCTAAAGCCAAATAGTGTGGTTTTCAGATCATCTGCATTTGCATTCCTTCACTAGAATGTGTAGTGGAGAAGTAAATGGGAATAAATTTCAATCTTATTAGCACACTATTGTTGTTATATACCTCTTTCCCTGCTAAAAAGAAATGATGTAATGTTACATGACTTGACCAAGGCAATTCAACCTCGAGATCTTAAATGAAATCCAAAGTTTTCTCACTTGGTCTAATAAATATTATGTCATAGAAAGCAGGTTCTAGTTTAGTGGAAAGAACATTGAACTTGAAGTCCTTCGACCTACTATAGGCTCAAAGCTTGGTTCTGGCATATAAATAGGTTTTTGGTCCTGAGTAAATTACTTAACATCCAGGAATTTCATTTACATTATTTTTGAAATAGTGTTTATAAAAAAATAGTGGTGTTGTTATGATTACATAATGCAGTGCATGTAAAAGTTTGGGAATGTCTAAAGAACCATATAGTGCTATTGTATCATTGCTGGATCATACACAAAAGTTATATATCAAATTATTTATTCTTTCTTCAAAAAAAAAGGAGTATGGAAAATTCTCTAGAAAACACAAGTATATGTAAGAGGTGAATATGAATGTTTTCATCTTCTTTCCTAGTATAAAAACACATCCCTACCAAGCCTCCTATGGAAATCTTTGGGGACTAGGCAACTCCCTAGAGTAAATTCATGGAAGGAGACCATATGGTAGAACATGATATTGTATTATCCTTTGGTAGAACAGACGGTTTTTCCATCTTTAGAATGTCAATTGTTGTTCTACGTTTTTGCTATATAAAAATGAACATTGTAGTAAGCAGTATAGCCAGCAAAACTGCACATTAAACTGTAAGCAGTGCTCTCTAAAAATAAGAAACCCTGCGAAACAGAGATCTGAAAATCTCACATCTTATTTTCTGTGGTCTGAGAGTTCATAGTTACATTAAGGAGATTGTTCAGCTATTTTGAATGCCCTAAGTTCCTTTTGCAGAGGGAACTTGAAGTTGGTGGTCTTCTCAGAATATGTTTATTTATTTCACTGTTTAGGTCTCTATCACCTTGGCCACAGTGTTCTATTACAAGAATAACACCTAAATCTTATTAAAAGCTACCTTAAAGTGAGTAGTCTAATGAATAAAGATTCAGTTCTGCTGTTTTGCAAAAAAGTGCAATTTTATTGGATGTTAAAGCAAATGACTAAAATGCTTTAGGTTTTCTAAAACCTTGGAGAAACTATGCTCCACAGAGTTAATTATTTCAATGGAGATGGCCACATCAATGTTGTAGGAGAAAGGCTGGCTTGCTTGCTTTTTTTGCCTCTTTATCTCATGGACCCCATTCCTTTAGTCTCATAAAACTGACATCTGTTTATGGTATGTTTCATCCATATAGACTTCCGTATCTTTGAAACTTTTGCCTAAAATGCCCTTTGTAACCCTTTTCAGGTTGCCTTTGTTTATTTTTCAAAACTGAATTCAAAAGATATTGGTAAAAACATTTTTGTTGTTCATATTGTTCATATTGTAAAGTTGTACATATCTCTGAGCATTAGCTGGCCAGTTCCACTGTTTTAACATTTACTGTGTTTTATGCATCTGCTCCCCTATTCTGTGACTCTGAAGGCAGAGGTTTTTATTTATGTTGTATGCAGTCTCTGTTCCAATGCCTAGCATTTGGAAGGTGTTAATTTAGATATTAGGTGTGCCCCAAAAGCTTATGCATGAGACAATGCAAGAAAGTTTAGCAGTGAAATGATTGGGTAATGAGAGCTTTAACCCAGTGTGTTAATCCCAGTAGGGATTAACTGAGTGGTGACAATAGACAGGTATTTGTGGCTAGAGGTGAGTCATTGGAGGTGTGCCTTTAGCATATATTTTGTGAGCTGACCTTAGTGTCTTTCTGCTTTCTGGTGCCAAGTTCCCGGCTGTTTTCCTCCATCACATCCTTTTGTCATTGTTTTGCCTTACCTCAAGCCCTTAGGAATGGAGTTAGCTATCCATGAACTGAGACCTCTAAAACCATAAGCCCCCAATTTAACTATTTCTCCTAAAATTGTTCTTCTCAGTTCTTTTGGTCACAGCAGAGGAAAAAGCTGACTAATATAGAAATTGGTACGGACTGGTGGGGTTGTTGCTGTGACTAACCTGACCATGTAGTTCAGAAGCTTTTGGAGCTTTTTGAAATTTCTGGGAAGAATTTTGAAGAGTTTAGAGATGCAAGCTGGAAAAGCTTTAGAATGTTGTAAGCAGAACTTAATGGGCAATTTGGTGGGAGCTCAGAAGACCAGAATGTTGATTGGACTGCAGACAGTGAAGATGGGGCTCATGCAGTCTCAGAGAAGAAGGAGGACTCTATTGGAAATTGAACTAAAGACCATTTGTGTTATTGATACCAGTCTAGTGCAGATCAGAAATAGGTTCTTAGTCTCCCACATTGAAGATTAAACACCGGAGAGACACCAAGGCAAGCATAGAGACCAAGTTTTATTTAAGAAAGGGATAGAGACAGAGACAGAATTCTCCAAAGAGAAGGGATCCCAGCTTAGTGTCACTGGGAGGAGGGTATGACTTGCTTTCTTTTAGACCCCAGAACCGCCCCCCCCCCATAATCATTGTCTTCTCTTTCTTCTCTGGAGCAGGGGTGTGGAGGTTGTTACCAACCCATTGTTCTCTCTTTGATAACCAGTTGTCACTCTCTTGACCCCTATCATTCATTACCTACACTGAATGCCTTACCTTTGCCTGTGCCTCAGTTTGCTGAGGAATATGACATATCCTGTCTACTTACGCCATGAAGGGCTTCAGGTGAATTACTTTTTGGTAAAGAAAGCATGTGGGGGTTAGCATAGTGGGTCCATTTTGTAAAATTATTCCTTTAACCTTGTATTCCCAGCATTCTCATCTATCTGTTCCCAAAATTATATTCTAGCTAAGAAGTTTGCATTTTGTGCATGTCCTGATATTTTCTGTGAGGCTCAATTTAAAAGTGACAGACTGATTAATGTAGTGGAGGAAGTTTCAAGGCAGCATAGCCTACAGGGAATGGTGTAGATATTGCTATAAGTTTTTAGCCAAGTTTATTGTGATAATCAGGAGAGGAAATCAAAGCAGAGAGATCTGGAAGACTTTGTAGTTTGGGCAGAAACCTGGGGCTAAAGTACAACTGGGGCTAAATAATGTGTGGTTGTTAAAGACATTATAGCCACTAAAGAAACACATAAGACTTTGCCCAGAGATGATAGGAAAGATGACTTTAGAGCATCTTAGGAATTGGCAAGACCACACTCATCTCAGGATCAAGGGTGAAAAGAAAAATCCCCTTGAGGGATAACAGTGGGGCACCTGGCTTTCATAGGAAGCCCTAGGAATTTGTTTCTCCATGCTTAGCCACCTAGGCATTCAGAGGCTTCTGTAGCCAGGTCCCAGCAGACTTGGTTACTGCTCAAGATGGTGACCAATCTTGGCATCAACAATGTGACTCTGGTTCTGCAGGATTGCAAAATGCTGGAGTTAGGGGGTCATGGATGGAGGCTTCCACCCAGATTGATTGATTTTCTCCCTCTCTATCTCTCTCCTTCCTCCCTTCCTCCCTTCCCTCCTTCCTTCCTTCCTTCCTTCCTTCACACCAGTCTAGTGCAGATCAGAAATAGGTTCTTATTCTCCCACATTGAAGATCTTTCCTTCCTCCCTCCCTCCCTCCCTTCCTTCCTTCCCAGAGATTGAAACCAGGGGTGATTTACCACTGAACCACTTCCCCAGCCTTTTTATGTTTCATTTAGAGACCGGTCTCCCTAAAGTGGTTTAGGTCCTCTCTAAATTGCTGAGGTTGCCTTTGAATCTGTGATTCTTCTGCCTCAGCTTCCCAAGCCACTCTGATTATAGATTGCACTACCAAAATTTCAATGAAAGGCTGTGGAGTCTAGGCAAAGTGCAGCAGGGTTGGAGTCCCTGTGGGGAGGCCCTAAGTGTGAGGAAACTAAAGTTGTAGTGGAGACCCCCAAGATTAAGAAAGGCCAATACTGTGGAATATCTGCCAAGGAAAGCTGCAAGAGTTGATCAGAGCCAAGCCAAGAGAGAGGAAATATGGGCTGCAACCAGCAAAGCCACTGAGGTGAAGCTACACAAGCCTTTTGGGGAGAACATCACAATGCCATGTGTTCCAGATGCCAGTAATGGAGCTACAAGATTTGTTTGCCCAGTTGGATTTTGCTCATGCTTTGGTTCCATCCCTTATTTCTATACCTCTATTTTTCTAAATTAAAATGTTTACTGTGTGCCTTTATATATTAGATATATGTAATTTGCTTTTAATTTTTACAGGGGTTCACACTGATTTTGCCTTGAGT
The DNA here is from genome assembly GCA_004024805.1 of Geosciurus inauris. Lineage (NCBI taxonomy): Eukaryota > Metazoa > Chordata > Mammalia > Rodentia > Sciuridae > Geosciurus > Geosciurus inauris. The sequence continues at coordinate 17,793 of PVHX01015963.1, forward strand.
CCCAGATGAGACTTTGGACTTGGACTTTTGGAAAATCTTGGAACTGTTAAGACTATGAGGACTCTTGGAAATGGACTAAATGTATTTAATCTAATGAAATGGGCATAAACTTTTGAGGGCCAGGGGTAGAATGTTATAGTTTAGATATTAGGTGTGTGCCCAAAGCTCATGGGTAAGACAATGCAAGACGATTTTTGAGGTAAAATGATTATATTATAAGAGTCATTACCCAATCAATTTGTTAATCCCCTGAGTGGTGACAGTGGGCAGGTAGTTGTGGCTGGAGGAAGTGGCTCATTGGGGGTGTGCCTTTGGAGTATATATTTTGTGAACTGAGCTTAGTGTTTTTCTGCTTTCTGGTACCATGTTTCCAACTACTTTCCTTTACCTTACTCTTTTGGCATAATGTTCTGCCTTACCTCAAGCCCTGAGGAATGGAGTTAGCTATCTATGGACTAAGACCTCTGAAACCATGAACCTTCAAATAAACTTTTCATCCTAAAGTTGACCCCAGTTCTTTTGGTTAGAACAGCATAAAAGCTGACTAAAACTGAAGGTAGCAATAATGGAGCAAGAATTAGACTTCCTTGATTTGGATCTCTGCTTTACTCACTTGTCATCTCTATGGCCTTTTACAAATCCTCACATTTTATATTTCTCATTTGAAAAAGTGGGATAGTAAAATATCTTCCTTATCAGGTTGAGGATTTAATATGTGTTAATTATGTATAATAGTGTAAGACACATAATAAATGTTTATTTATTTAAACCTGTTATGGTTCAGATATGAGGTGTTCCCCAAAAGCTCATATGTGAGACAATGTAAGAAAGTTTAGAAGTGAAATGATTTTGTTATGAGAGTCTTAACTTAATCAATGCATTAATCCTCTGACAAGGATTAACTGAATGATAACTTCAGGCAGGTAGATTGTGGTTGGAAGATGTGAGTCCCTAGGAGCATGCCTTTGGGTATGTATTTTGTTCTCCTTGAGTGGCACTCTCTGTGCTTCCTGGTGCCATGTTCCCAGTTGCTTTCCTCTGCCACATCATGATGTTTTGCTTCCCCTCTTGCCCAGAACAACAGAAATAGCCATCTATGTATTGACACCTCTAAAACTGGTGAGTTCCCCAAATAAACTATTTCTCTGCTAAAATTGTTATTGTCAGGTCTTTTGGTCATGGCAGAGAAAAAGCTGACTAAAACACCACCATTATTATTTCCTAAAGTCCCCTCTTCTCTGTTTCCATGTTCATATACTCTTTCCATTCTGATAACAGGGTATCTTTCAGAATGCACTAGCATGACTTCTCTGTGACTTAGTTTATGTTATTGGTCTTATGCCTGGTATTTTTTGGCTTTTAGTTTTTGTTCTGGTGCCTTTTTGGGTGGTGAGGTCTCTTCATAGAGGTGAGATTACATTCTGAATCCCAGCTGAATAGATGAACACTCATGTTACCTCCTTGATGCAGCCTATATGACTGGGTTTGTATTGGGACCCATAATGTGTCAATTAAGACAATTTGTGTTGCTCACATCCCAAAATTAGACTCCTCAAACTTACACAACTTAGACTCCAAGTTTTGTTTGTGAAGTTAGATCTCAAGTGTCCCCCACTGTAGTTTTTAACTTCTCCATGGTAAACACTATCCTGATTTTAAGCAGTATGGATATTTAATACCTGTTTTTCTAGAATACTTGTTTTTTAAAAAATATAGCATGTATTCTTTCATGTCTAGCTTCTTTGATTTAAAATCTTATATTTGAGATTTAGTTACATTATTTAATATAATAGAATTTTGTTCGTTCTTAGTTAATAAAATTTTGTTCATTCTTATTGCTATATATCATTCTCTTGTATGATTATATTGGTACTGCAAACTGAGTGTGTCCCCTCAAACTTCATATGTTGAAGCCTAACACCTATTGTGATGTTGTTTGGAGGTGCAGCCTTGAATTATGAGATTGGAGTCCTTATGAATGGAATTAGTACCCTTATAAGGAGAAACACAAGAGAGTTTGCATCTCTCTGCTCTCTACCATGTGAGGACACAGTAAAAAGACAGTCATTTGAAAATCAGAAAGTGGGTCCTCATGAGACACAAGATCTGCTGGCAGTTTGATCTTAAATTTCTTTTGAACTGAGAGAAAGAAATGTTTATTGTTTAATCTATCCTGTTTCTGATACTTTGTTTTAGCAGTGATACAATTTATTTATCCATTTTACTATTCATAGGCATTTGGGAGGTTTCCTATTCCTGAGTAGTTGTATTAATTTATACTCAATCCAGCAGTACATGAGAGGTCTCTCCCTACCTAACACTTGATTTGTTTCATCATTTTCATTTTAGAACTTCTGAGTAGAAAGAGATGTCTCGTTGTTTTATCTTACATTTCTCCAATGATTAAAAAATTTAACCACCTTTTATGTAGTATTGTTTGGTTGTGTTGATAGCCTTTTCTTTGAAGTATCTCTTCAAATGTTTTTCTAATTTTTCTATTAGGTTTGTCTGTCATTTTCTCACTGATTTGAGGAGTTCTTTACATACTCTGGATATAAGGCCATTGTTAAATATGTGAATTTCAAATAACATTTAATGCTGTGGGTTGCTTTTGCATTCTTTAAATGGTATCTTTTGATAATACACATTCTTAATTCTTATATAATACAATTAATCAATTACCTTTCTTTGAAGGTTAGCTCTTCTTGTGTCCTGTTGAAGAAATGTGAGTTGTTCCAAGGTAATTAAAATATTTGCCCATGTTTTCCTTTAAAAGTTGCCTGGTTTTATCTGTCATGTTTTTATTTGAAATCTATCTGTAATTGATTTTCTGTACAATATGAAATATGACTTAATAGAGAAATGTATTCCCCTAAAATTTAGTCAATATGTGAGAGAAACAAGTTTTGTATTTGAGGCCTTGAAGTTTCCATTTTGTCATTCAAACCCTTGATTAAAGTTAAAAATTCTGCTGATTTTCATTTAGGAGCTACTTTCTTGAGCTAAGCCTGATTCTCAACATAAATCCAAACAAAATCAGAAAATGCTCCCAAGGGAAAAAATTAATAAAAAGGACTGGCAATATTTAGTTCACCATAGGAAGTCTGTCACCTCTTTGGAATTTTAGATATTAAATGCTCTTTGCTTTCATGTATCTGATGCTTTAAAAATATTACTTGTGAAATTTATCCTTCTTTTCCTCATTTTTGCATTGGGAACATAGAACTGATTTAATCCACTATGTTTTTTGGAGAATAGATATTTATCTTATATGATTTTTTAAATTTTACATAATATATAAAATTATTATAGAATGTATGTTCAAATGTGTTAGTATATATTATAACAAATATGTATAAATGTAATTATACTATGTAATTATGTGTTTATGAAATATAGTCATGTGCCACAGAACATTTTGGTCAGTGATGGACTACATTTCCAATAGTGGTTACATAAGATTATAATGGAACTGGACAATTCCTGCCACCTATTATTTTTACTCAACCTTTTCCATGTTTAGATAAGATTAGACATGCAATTACCATTGTGCCACCATTGCCTATAGTATTTAGTACAGTAACATGCTGTGCAGGTTTTATAGCCTGGAAGAATAGACTATAACATGTATTCTAGATATGTTAATAGGCTATACCATCTGGGTTTCTATAAATACACCCTATGATTTCTGTACAATAATAAAATCACCTAATGGTACATTTCTCATAATGCATCCTCATCATTGATACATGACTATAATTCTTTCTAATTTATGATTACAATATAATATAAAATATTTAAAGAAACATACACACATGAGGAAATATTAATATCTTTCTCTGACTTAAAATGTGATAACAAAACATAAGTATTTCTATAAGGAAAAATTTTATCTACTTCATTTACTGAGTTATTTCCCTATTAACTCTCATGATTTCTTTACCATAATCATATATTATTATAATTAATTAGCATAATTAATTGCCATATTACGTATTATCATATATCTAATTTGAATCTTTCTGGACAGTTTTGTTGTTTTTAGTATTCAAGTGTTCATATTTTAGCAAATCTTTATTGAGCCTTATATATTACTCTGCACTAAATTGCTAAGTAGACATAATTCCTGCTTTTTAGTTTTTATAGGCTAGTGAAGGAGACAGATATCAATTTAAAAAATTACAAGTATAAATATAAAATAAGTTGCAAGATTTATCTGATGCTAACTGTCTAAGGCCCGTTCTCTGAGAATCACTGGTCCAGCTTAATTAATACTGTTGGCTGATGTGTTTTCATTTTGACTAGTATTTTTTGGTATTTTTTTCTGGATTTTTACTTTTTGTTGGTGAGTGGTATGTTTTGATTTACCTAATATTGCTTTATAGTGGCCAAAGACGAGCAAATATGAATAGGCCAGCAAGGGACTTGCTGCCTATTTCCTCATGTACAGAAGGGACTAGTGGTAAGCATTTTTTTGTTTTTTGTTTTTATTTTTCTATGACAAAGGCAGTTTTATAGTTACATGGACTAGTTGCAGAAGCCAGGCTGCTTATGTGTAGCCAGGTTTTACTGGCAGAGTGAAGGGAATGGAACATTACCTTTATAGGGAGGGCTAAGAATAATACTTCTGAATGACTCTGTGAGCTGCAGAGACTGTCTTTCCCCAGACCAAGTAAAAAGGCAAAACTCAGGAGGTATGATGAGCTTCCAAGATAGAATCTTCCCACCTGGGCCGTATGTTATCTGGTGGCATATATAAGCATCTGTCTGGATTATGCTGGGCTCATTAGCGACTTTCTACCCCTTTTTATCTGTAAAATCTTTGTAGGATTTCAAAACCTCAGGTATCTGTGTAAATTTCCTTTCTATTTTAGAGGTGGTGGTGAGAAAGTCTTTTGGCCATCTGTAGTAATTGGATCAACATAGCAAGAAAATTGGAGAGAATGAGTTTGTATATTTTTATGTCATCTTCCCAGACTCCCTTTGAAATATTAAATTTTGTTTTGATAAAATCCAGCATACTCCCTCAATTTCAAATTCTAATCAGTCCCTTGTTTTATATTTTAATTCATTTCCTCCACTCAGACTAAGCTTCTTGATGATGTGAATCATGCCAGAACATACCAGTATTCTAAGAACTGCATACATGGGGCAGCTATGAAAACACTGTCTCTTAGATTTTCTGCAGTAAGGAGCATTAAGTGAGTGATATCTAGAATTCTACTCCTCTGGATCCACCCCAAATTCATGGTAAGACCCTACATCCTATCGATTGCTTCCAGTTAATTACTAGGCATTGCAGGAGTACTAGGACTCTGCTTGTAAGCACTTTTCCAGTGGCTGACTTTGACTACAGAACTTCCTATTGACTCCGCCTAACTTGTCTTAGAACAGGTTGCAGTCTGAATCTTCATAACCAGTTTTTGTTCCAAAGTAAAAGATAAATAGCTGCATTTTTTTATCATAGAGAAGGAAGCATAGGACCTGTTGGGATTTGTTAGGTTCTGCAGGTGACACATTCCATTTCTAGGTTAACTGCTCTGGCACATACACTGGTTTACACTCAAGGTTTCCAGATTTTGGTATGACATTCAACAGATCCAGGCTGTGTTTAAGTACCCCTGTCCTTTGGGCTATATAATTTGGCAGAATCTATGGTGTTGGAGGTGTAACACAGGAAAAAGATATAATATGGAGCCTATGGTGAGCTCTAGATGAATTACTACTCAGACCACAGGGATTCTAGACTAAGATTATCCCAGTAGATAATTATGTGCCTTTTGAGAAATAGCTCCTGGTATCTTACTGGACCCTGATAGAGGTTGAATGCTTTATAGTGAGGCACCAACTGACCATGCATCTGGAACTTTTAATTATAAACTGGGTTCCTCTGGATCTATAAAGTCATAAAATTGGACAGGTCCAACACTAATCTATCACAAGATGAAAATAATACATCTGGGAATGAGTTAAGGCAAGACCAGAGTCCAAGAATAAATTGTATAAACATGTAACCTAATCTTCTATTTCATCCATCACTGTTGCATATGTTCCCCTCTTCTAGCTCTCACCTATGGCCTTATTCTATATGACCACCTGAAGAAGGAAGAAAAGGCCTGGGCTAGGTTTATGGATAGATAAATTCAGTATGTGACTGAAAGCTAAAAATTCATGGGACATGTACTGTAGCTATATACAGGATGGCCATAAAAGTGAGAGATGGAAAATTATTTAAATGGGTGAGGTTATAAGCAGTGTACTTGGCTATTTACTTTTATAGAAGAAGAAGTGACCTGAGGTGAGAATGTATCTATATTTTCAGGCAATTACCAATGGCTTGACCAATTTATTAGGAACCTGGAAGGAGAAAGAATGAAAGACAAATGGGAGCAGGCAAAATCAGAATGTTATTGAACTACATTGATGCATGTTTTTGGGAGGAAAACTTCATAGTATTCTAGATATCACCAGTCTTCAGGACTGGCCATGAGCGAGATCATCAAATAACAACTGTTCAACCTGTAGATGTTTTCAATACTGGCAATTTCTGATTCTGACGAATTCTGATGTGTGACAGCAGATGCTGTTGAGTACCACCATAGCTTTACCAGATAATATAGGGGCATAGTTCATCTGGGTAGTAAGGCTGTTTTTGCCAACCCATCTTAGGAAAAAAAAAGATTTTTGAATCTGTTAATGACCTCTAGGAAGCATCTACCATGGAAAAGACACGAAACCCAGGAGACAGAAATGATATAGTCAGTTGACATCCCCAGCCTTCATTATGAGATGCCCTGGTATGATAAGGATGGATACATGAATGGAGTAGTCATAGGCAGCTAAATGTTGTTTCAACTGTGTGGACTCTTTATTACCAAGACTGACCTAGCTACTGCTGCCTCTGAATGCCCAAACTGTGAGAAATAGAGAACAATGCTGACTGTGATAGTATTCTTTGAGGAGGTCAATAGGTGACTTAAGGATAAGTCAACTACACTGTGCCCCTTCCACAAAGGAAAAGCCAGTAGTTCATCCTCTAGATAGTAGCTTTAAGAACACTAGAATAGCCTTCTGAAGGCACAGCTGAAGAACTATCTTGGAGAGAACATTCTGTGAGGATGGGGAGTCTTCAGGATGTGGCATATGCACTAAATAAGAAAACTTTATATGGAGGTGTAGTCCCAATAGAACATATAAATCCAGGAACCAAGAGGAGGTAGTAGTAGTCATGCTACATATCATCCATACCATTGACCAATCAGAAACTTTATGTTTCTTTCCCCTGGATCTTTCAGATCTTAAGGTTTGAAGTCCTACTCCATAAAGGGAATATGCTTTTGTCAGGGGACATAGCAGGTATCTTATTGAAATATAAGCTATAGCTAACACTCACGCACTTTACACTTGTTGTGTCAGGCATCTGCAGACTAGAAGAGGAGTCACCGTTTTGGCAGGCATAATTGATACTGATTCATAAGATGAATTAGGACAGCATTTACACAGTGGGAAATGGAAGAAAATGTGTGGAACACAAATGAACACATCTTGATACACCCTTGGACTGCTGCATTAGATGGACATTTGTAGCAACCCCTGAAGGAGAAAGATATGATTAGAAAGAGCTCAACTCCTTCACGAATGAAGATTTGGGCATACCATCAGATAAGACAGCATGTTATCCTAAAGTAATAATTGAGGAATTCAGATGAGAATTTAGAATTACTACTACAGGAAAGAGAAGATACCAATTGAATCCACAAGACCAACTGCAATGATGGAGTGGGGAGGAGCTTGTTCCACTAATCTCTTTCTTCTAAGTTTTTGTTCAGTAAGTCTACAGGGATCATAAAAGATCTACTTTCTAAACCTATAGAGAAATATATCTGTGAAGCCTGGAGGTTTCACTGTGACAGCCATGGAAAAGTGCTACTCATATGTTCTACTGTACAAATATAATTTTGACAGACAGCCCCCAAGTGCTGTCCCTCTGGATCCATAAGAGAGAATTAACTGTTTTCCATCAGTTTGCACTAAGGCCACCTTTATTTCAGTCTGTTATCACCTATATTAGGGTTCTGTAGGAGACATAAATAATGATTAGATGGATAGATAGATAGAGATAGATAGATAGATAGATAGATAGATAGATAGATAGATAGATGGAAGGGAATTTTTTAGAGGAATTTGTTTATATAATTATGGAGTCTGAGAAATCCATGACAGGCCATTTTCATGCTGGGGACTTGAGGAAGCTGGTAGTGTGGTTCAGTCCAAATCTGAAAGCTTTGGAATCGGGGATGTTGATAATCTTAAACTCTTAGTTTGAGGCTAAAGCCTGAGAACCTAGGGTGTCACTGGTAAATGTATTAGAATCCAAAGGCCAAAGAATTTGCAGTTCTGATTACTGAGGGAAGGAGAAGAAGGGTGCCCTAGCTCTAGGAAAGAGAAGAAAATTCATCTTTCCTCTGCTTTTTTGTCGTTTCTGGGCTCCTAGCCAATTGCATGATGTCTTTTCCACATTGACGGAAGATCTTTCCCACTCAGGCCACTGACTCACATTGCTCTGGAAACATCCTCACGGATATACCTAGAAATATGCTTTACCATTTTTCTAGGTATTCCTTAATCCAGTCAAATTGACACCTAACATTAACCATCCCACCACCCAGTGATTGAGCATAGCAGGGATTGTAGTCATAGTCTGAGATTCTTAACCAATTCTCTTTCCTTCTCCCCTCCTTTTACAGATGTTGGTCATTCCTTATTCATCCTCTGATCCTTCACATTTCCCTTAACAAATTTCTAGCATGTCTAATTCCATCTTGCTGTTTGCCTCTCAAGTTTAAACTAACATGAATGAATAGGTCCTCAGTAAATGTCCATGGATACATGTTAAATAATGACCTCATATAACACTTGAAATAGTTTTTGCTATTTTGAGTCCATGATAGAGCTGTCAAATCTTCTAGACATTTTTAGGATTCAGTATTCTTTTTCATTTAGGCATGCAGTAGATCATATCTTAGTTACCTTTTCACCCCAGTTGTTTTAGAAGGAGCATAGCTTTACACTAACATAGACATGTCTTAGTATTGGCTTTAATATTTATTTCCTATGTGTTTACAGTATGACCTTTGGTATGACAGTTCATCTATTTTGGCATCAACTACAGAATACAAACTATACTTCTTATATGGGTTTGTAATGTGGACTAATGAAATATATGCATATTATACCTCTTTGGAGTCTGGTAACATAACAAATGCTTAATAAAAGGAAGTCCTATTTCTAGTAGTTATAACATATCACTATTATCTGATTTGTATTTTCTGATAACTTCAAGATGAACACTTTGAAAAGAAGAAAAAGTCTGAATTCTCTGACTTTTTAAGTTCCTATTCTTTACTAGTTTTACAGCAGTTGCAAAGCAACAGAAAACACAGATTCTCCTTCTTCTGAAAGCTCAGTTCTCTAGAGCTATGTTGATAATGAACTATTAGTCTTTGGATAAGATATGATTTGTGCTCCTTTGAGTCCAGTAATAGAGATCTAATGTCTGAACATGTTCAGGAAATTTCAATGAGTTCCTATGGGAGACTCCCTAGACCTCTTACAGCATGCTTCTTCAGTAAGTCAACAAGGAGATGAAAATCTGCTAACAATTGATTTGCTTTTAGAACTTGCTTATATGAGCTATGCCCTTAATCTAAATAGTCAAGGAAAGAGAAAAAGAGACATAATGATGCTTTTCAGATAATTCTTTTCCTTTCTGAAATCTTGGGTTCAACAGTAGGTGGATATAAGGATGGCAGAGAAGAGAAGAAATTTAACTTTTAATAATCGCCTACTCTTATATGAATCGTTCTGCTAGCTGCTTTTATATGAATTATATGTATTGTCTAATTTAACTTCCACGTATGCCTTGATGGGTGACATTATTACAGTTTACTGATAAAAAACTGAAGTTGCAGAGCTAGTATATCCAAAACTATCTTAGGACCCATGTCTTTGTCCCCTACCCCACAAAATTATAATTCATTTAAGCTAAATGAATCATATATATATATATATGTGTGTGTGTGTATATATATATATATATATATATATATATATGAACTCTCTCTATATATAAATGAGCTATATATAGGTATAATCATATATATATATATATATGAACTAGGGAAAATAAAAACATTTTTAAATGGAACATTAAATAATGTGGCTTAGGGTGAAGGCCATAGTAGTTAAGCAAGGGAGATAAACAGTTGATGAAATGGAAAAGCCTGGACTTGGTGTCAGATATTACTGATATTGGTCCTACTGGACTAAACATTACAGGGAAATTGTTTGTACCTAAGGAATCAGATCTTTCTCCGTAAGCACAAGAGACTGGATCATAGCACCAAGGTGATTGTAGAGTTGCCTTCTGTGGGATATAAACTAATAGGGAAAAACATCTCCTCTCTGCTACTGCAGGACTAAACGCAATTATATGTGTTAAGATTGAGCTTTCCACATAAAACAGAAAATCAAAAAAATAGTTGCTTAAGAAGCATAAGAATTTGGTTTTTATCTCACATAAAAAAAGTGTGCAAGGCTTTTTAAGAGATCAACATGGCCCACTGAGAGTTATAACCTAATCAGTGGTTTAATCCACCAATATGTATTAACTGGCTGGTAACTATAGGCAGATAGGATGTGGATGGAGGGAGTACGTCATTGGATATGTGTCTTTGGGGTGTATATTTTTTCTCTGGTGAGCAGAATACTGCTCCCCTATTTCTTCTGCTTCTTCCTGGTGTTTGTATCCTGAGCTGCTTTTCTCCATGGTGTACTTTTGCCATGATATCTTCCTTGTGGGAATCAGCTGTTTTTGGATGGAGACCTCTGAAACCACAAGCCAAAATAAACTTTTCCTCCTGTAATTGTTCTTGTCAGGTCTTTTGGTCACAGTGATGAGAAAGCTGACTAAAACAGAAATTGGTACCGAGAAATGGGGCCATTGCCATGACTAACCTCACCATGTGATTTAGAAGCTTTTGGACCTGATTTGTGGGAGGAGGAATTTTGAAAACTTTAGAGATACAATCTAGAAAAACTTTAGAATTTTTTAAGCAGAGCTAAATGGTAATTTTGGTGGAAGCTCAGATGACTAGGCTACCCATAGGACTGTGGAGAATAACTACTGGGCTCATGAGGTTTCAGAGGAGAGGAGGACTCTATTGGAAATTGAACTACATAACATTCATATTACATTCTGGCATATAAGTTGTCTACATTTTATGCATGTCCTGAGACTTTTCTGTGGATTTGAAGGTGATGAACTAATTTGGCAGAGGAAATTTTAAGGCAGTGCAGCATTCAGGCAATAGCATAGGTATAGCTTGTGGCTTTTAGCCAAGTTTACTGTGACAATCAGGAGCAGAAAGCAGAGTGGAAAGATTTGTACAACTTCTAGTTTGGCCAGAAAGGTACAAGTAAAACTGGGACTAAGCAGTGGTTGGTAAAGACATGATAGCCACTAAAGAGATGCTAAGTACCTTCAACAGAGAAAATAAGAAAGATGGCTGAGGGCATCTCAGGGATTGGCAAGACCACACCCATTTTAGGCTCAAGGGTTTAAAAGTAAAAATTTCTTTGAGAAGAAATCATGAAGGCATGAAGGCACCCTACTTGCACCAGGGATGAGGTAGATGCTAGACATTTGCTTCACTGTGCTTAGCCACCCAGGAACTCAAAAGCTGCTATGGGCATAGTCACAGGAGGTTAGGCTGCTTCTCAATATGATGACAGACCTAAGCATCAACCAGGTAGTGCTGGTTCTGCAGGATTGCATGATGTCAGAATTAGGGGGTCATAGAGGCTTCCACCAAGATTTCAAAGGAAGGCCTGGGAGGCCAGGCAAAGCCTAGCAGAGTCACAGTCCTTGCAGGCACCCCTTGAGTGGACAGTGCATGAAGAAATGAGAAGGAAGCTGAAACTGCAGTGGAGACCCCTGAGATTAAGAGGTGCCAGTATGCAACATCTGCCAAAGAGAGTTGTAGGAATTGAGCAAAGACAAGCCAAGATTGAGACAATCGGAGCTACAACCAGAAAGTCATAAGGGAAGAGTTACACAAGCTGTGTAGAGAGAACATCATGATGCTGTATGTCCCAGATGCTACATGACTTGTTTTTCCTGCTGGATTCAGTCTTATTTTGGTCCTATCTCTTCTTTCTTTGCCCCTCTTTTTTTTTTTTTTTTTTTTTGGTACTGGGGATTGAACTCAGGGGTACTTGACCACTGAGCCACATCCCAGCCCTATTTTGTGTTTTATGTGGAGACAGTGTCTCACTGAGTTGCTTAGCACCTCGCCATTGCTGAGGCTGGCTTTGAACTTGCGATTCTCCTGTCTCAGCCTCCCTAAGTGCTGGGATTACAGGCTTGAGCCACCGCGCCCGGCTTGCCCCTGTATCTTTTTTATGGAATGGACATGTTTACTCAGTGACACTATATATTACCTATATATAACTTGCTTTTGATATTTACAGGGGAATAAAGCTGAGAATTTGCCTCGAGTTTTAGAAAAAAAAAATTGTACTTGCATTTTGGTAATGCTGAAACAGTTAAGCCTATGGCGACTCTTGGAAATTGGAAATTGACTTAATGTGTTTTGAATTTTGAGACGGGCCTGAGCTTTCAGGAGGCAAGAGGTGGAAGGTGGCTTGGATATGTGGTATTCCCCAAATTTCATATGTGAGAGAGACAATGCAAGAACATTCAGTGAAATGGTTAGATTATGAGAATTGCAAGCTCATCAGTGGCTTGATCCACTGAAGTTGATTAAGCAGGTGGTAACTGTAGGCAGGTAGGGTGTGGTTGGAGGAGGTAGGTCATTATGGGTGTGCCTTTGGGATATATATTTTGTCTTTGGTGAGAGGAGAAGTCTCTTTCTTTTTGCTTCCTGGTGTTCTGAGTTGAGATCTTTTGGTCACAGCAATGAAAAACTGGCTCATACATTGGAGTCTCTTAGGCTACTAGATCAATATTGGAGAGACTCGACTCTCACTATTGGGACACTTGTGTAACATTAGAGAAGAGGATAGTATCAGTAACCTAGAACCAAAAGCTCATAGACAAGAATAAAGTGAGATGTTGTCTGTTAGGTTACTGAAGCAAAAGTGAAGAGATCAGAGCCCCCATTGTATGGACACGATAGGTCTAAAGATCAAAAGGATGAAGTTGTGGGATGCAGATATGGAACTGGACTGACAATGCCAGCACACAGTAAACTCCTAATACGTATTAATAAAATAATGACATGTATATTAAGAAATCAGCAGGAAATGAAACTATGTATATATCCTCTCAGTCTTTTTATAAATAAGTGAATTTTTTTACACTATATCAAGTTACTTGGTACTTATTGTTTAATAACCTTCTTTGAGGAAAATATTTTTCTGTTTATAAAAATTATTCCTTTGGAGAATATAGCAGAGCAGACATAGACAGGAACATTCAACTCCTCCACAGCCCAGAAACAAAGCAGTGAAAGACTATCTGACCAGAGAGAGAAAGGGACCCACAGAACGCATTGCCTGAAGATAATTTTAACGAGCCAGCAGAGGACATATACAATGGCAGAATACCCTATGAATTTCCTTATTGAGGATCATCCCACAGACACCAACTACTGCCTAGTATGTGAAGATACAAGCCCACTGACCTGCAACCTGTGCACTACAGAGAGAGCAGCAACCCTACATCTTCCCATGGACCACCCAGCACCACTTCAACCAGACTACATACCTCTACCTGAAACTGGCATAACCCATACACTCTGAAATATACTTAGGAGAGCCCATGCTGATTTTGACAGTGTTGGGTGCATTGAGTTTTTCTTCAGAAGGGCACAAAAAACTGCACCCTCTAACAGGAAGAAACTGGCTGCTAAGTCAATTAGGGACTGTTTCTTGTGACCCTCCAGAAAGCTAGTAGGTACCTGCACAACCAAAGATTGGAGGGAGTCTCCAAGAATTGTGTCAGAGGTGAGCTGGTGTTATTACTACCTCCATACCCAGGAAAACAGGAGTAAAGCCAAAGAGTATTGGATATCTTCTAATGGTCCCAAATCCTGATGAAACCCAACTCAGGAATAAGAAATTTCAATAAGAAATTTCCCCACCTCAAGTAGTTCAGCATGGAATATCATAAATAGCATTAATGTCAGTTTTTATCTTATATTACTTTTTATATTGAATCAATACATATTCCCTTGTTACTCAGTGTTACAGTCCTCAAGCCAATTGATTGTATTTATTCTAATTTTTTAAAGTATTAACTAGAATAAAATATTTCTACCTTTGCTTTCCTAGTTCATTTTTATACTTGTTCCTCTTAGTTTCTCTTTTCTCTTTTTCATTATCTGCTCCTATCTCAAACCCTCAATTTTTATCCTATTTTATCTTACTTCATATTATTTTTTCTCTTTTCTCTTTTTCTTTTTGCCCAGTTTTTAGTTTTCCTCTTTCTAATTTCTATGTAGTTAAGTGGTAATTTTACTATTTTAATAGATAATTTCTCAACCTAATCAAGAACATTTTATACTTGTGTTAGCAAAATTGTGGAAAACATTTTCAACAAGTTTTTTTCCCCACTAAGGCTTAGGGGGAAAAACACTTAGGTTGAAGTGATTGCTGTTAATAGGATTTAGTATCTTCTCCAAAAGTGGTGCTGGATATTGGACATACAGTAGGTACCTGTTGAACAAAAGCATAAATACTTAGATATTTGCCCAACTCGAAGTGCTTAAGAGAAAGAAGCTCACTGAATGGTCCCTTGCATACAAGTAGAACAGATTATCATCTCAGCAGATGGGTAGACATACCCATATTAATAAGCAAGGGACATGCCCGATATGAAAAAGAAAATAAGGGAACAAGTCACCCCAAACAATCTAAAACACTTCAGCAACTGATCCTATTGACATCACAGTGGAGGAAATGTTGGAGAAAGAATTTATAAAGTTCATACTTAAAATATTCAATGAACTAAAAAGAGTTAAAGGGAATTAACTAATATAGGGAGTGAAAGAGCATTTTAATGAAGATAACTTCTGAAAATAACTAACCAAAAATCTTGGATATAAAAGACTTAATAAGTCAAATTAAAAATTCAGTTGAAATCATCTCCAATAGATTAGATGACCAATTATACAACAGATTTTCAGGCCACAAAGATAAACTATATAACCTTTAAAATTATATAAAGTAGGCAATAAAGAAAAGATGTTAAGAGGTCATCATTAGAACATTCAAGATATCTGGAATAACATTAAGAGTCCAACTCTAAGAATCATCCATATAAAAGAAAGCACTAAAATACAAAGTAAAGGAATGAAAAACTTTTTCAGTGGAATAATATAAGAAAAATTTCCAAACCTTAGGAGTGAGATAGAAATCCAAATATCAGAGGCAGTTATAATTCCTTCTAGACAAGATCAATAAAAGATCCTCTCCAAGATACATTATAATTACAATGTCTAATATTAATGGTAGAATTTTAAAAGCCACAAAGAGAAATAGCAGGTCACATTTAGAGGTAAACAAATTTAGACTTTCTTCTGATATCTCATTCCAGACTCAAAGTCAGGAGGGCTTAGAATAATATATACCAATTCTTGAAAAATAAGAGGTGCCAATCAAGATTTCTATATCAAACAAAGATATCTTTTAGAATTGAAGATGAAATGAAAACTTCCATTATAAACAGAAACTAAAAGCATTCATGATTACTAAGCTAGCACAAGAAAACATACTTAATGAAATATTTCACACAGAATAAATGAAAAATAAATATCAGAGCCAGTGTATGTATGAATCTTACTATAAGAACAGACAAAGGAAAATTTAATCTGAATTAATCATTAGAAATAAATCAACATTTCAGGAAATAAAAATCATTTGTTTAAAATAACACTGAATGTAAATGGTCTAAACTCTCCAATCAAAAGACATATATCTGCAGAGTGGATTAAAAATAAGACCCAATCATATGTCACATATGTTGTTTATAAGAGACTCACCCGAGAGGCAAAGATATCACAGGCTGAAGGTGAAAGAATGGAAAAAATACATCATCAAATTAGAGACAAAAAGTAAGTAGTAGTAGTTATTCTCATATCTGACAAAGTAGACTTCAAGCCCAAATAAGAAGAGACAAATAAGGTTACTTTATATTGGTTAAGAGAATCACCCAACAGTGAGATATAATGATTGTAGATATTTGCACCCCCTAAATTGGTAGATGTACATACGTAAAACCCAACACAATATAAAAACTCAAATAGAACCCAAAACAATAACATTGGATGATTTTAACACACTTCTCTCACCAATGCATAGGTCATACAGAATTAATTTAAGTAAAGACTCTTTAGAACCAAAAAAGCCCTAGTAATCAAATGGGCCTAACACACCTTTAGATTATTTCATCTGTCAACAACTGAATTCACTTTCATCTCAGTTGCACATGAAGCCTTCTGTAAAATAGGCCATATTTTAGAACACACATCAAATCTTAGCAAGTACCAAAAAATAGAGATAGTTCCTTGCCTCCTGTTTTAGCCAGTTTTTTGTTTCTGTGACCTAAAATATCCAACAAAAACAATGTAGAGGAGGAAGTTTATGTGGGACTCACTGTTTCAGAGGTTGCAGTCCATAGATGGCTTACTCCATTGCTCTGAGCCCAAGAGAGGTATAACACCGAGATGGAAGGGCATGAAGGATGAAAACTACTCAAGATATGGCAATAAGGAAGTAGAGAGAATCACTCATTAGGGACAAAATATAAACCCCCAATGACCTATCTCCTCCAGCCACAACCTACTTGCCTATAATTACTATCAAGTTAACCAATATCAGTGGATTAATGCACTGATTAGGTAGATTAAGACTTTAATAACCCAATCATTTCATCTCTAAACTTTCTTGCATTGTCAAACACATGAGCTTTTGGGGGACACTATATCTAAACTATAACATATCATAGCAGATCACAATGTAATGAAATTAGAAATCAATAACAAGAAAAAAGCAAACAATTTTAACATGTGGTGACTGAATAATATGCTTTTGAGAAATAGGTCACAGAATAAATCAGGGGAGAAGTCCAAATATTCTTAGAAACAAATGAAAACAGTGATATAACATATTAAAATCTCTGGGACATCATAGCCCTAGCTTTATGTATGACCGCATGTAAGATGTGATTCTACATCACATATAACCAGAGAAATGAAAAGTTGTGCTCCATCTGTGTACAATGAATCAAAATGCACTCTACTATCATGTAAATCTAAACAGAATAAATAAATAAATTTTAAAAAATTTAAAAAATCTCTGGGACAGTCTGAAGGAAATATGTAGAGGAAAGCTTAAAACATTGAATGCTGACATTATAAAAGAGAAACAGATCCTCAATAATATAAAGTTACACTTCAAGACCTTGTAAAAGTAAGAATAAACCAATTCCAAAATCGGTAGAAGACAGAGCATAGCGAATATCAGATCTGAAAATAATGAAATTGAGAATCAAAAATTGGAAAGGATAAATGAAACAAGGAGTTGTTTCTTTTCAAAAGATAAAGAAGATTGATGAACCCTTAGCCTAATTAACCAGAGCAAAGACCCAAATCTACAAAATTAGCGCTGAAAATAAAGATATCACCACAGACATTTCTGAAATCTACAGGATTATTGGGAACTATTTGGAAAATTTATACTCCAATACACTGGAAAATCTAGAAGATATTGACAAAATTCTAAACACACATGAACTACCCAAAATGAACCAAGAGGATATTGAAAACAATCAATGTGATTGAAGTAACAATTAAAATCCTTCCAACAAAGATAATCTTGGAACTGGTTGGATTCTCAGCTGAATACTGCCAAACCTTTAAGGAAGAAATCACACCAATTTTCCTCAAATCATTCCATAAAATAGAAAGGGAGGGAACACTCCCAAACTCATTCTATGAAGCTGATATGGCATTTTTGGTAAATGGGTCAACTGTGGAACATTATGCTACATGAAATAAGTTAGACTCAGAAATTCAGAGTTTGAATATTTTCTGTCATACATGGAAGCTAAAGCAAAATAAGAAAAACAAAGGGGGGAGTCCCATGAAAATCAAAGAGAGATCAGCAGAGTTGAGGAAGAGCCTCAAAGGGGTGGGAAGAGAGATGAGAAAAGTGAAGAACTGTGGAATGAAATTGACCAAATTATGCTATGTACATATATGAATATACAACAGTGCATTCTGCTTTTATGTGTATCTATAAAGCACTGATAAAAAACAACAAATAAGCTGGGAGTGGGAGTGCACACCTGTAATCCCAGCACTTTGGGAGGCTGAGACAGGAGAATTGCATGTTCAAAGCCAGCCTCAGCAAATGCAAGGCACTAAGCAACTCAGTGAGACCCTGTCTATAAATAAAACACAAAATAGGGCTGGGGATGTGGTTCAGTGGTGGAGCACCTCTGAGTTCAATCCCTGGTACAAAAAAAACAAAAACAAATAAATAAAAGGAACACCAGTAGTTTAGAGGAAGAACAGAGGGAATAAGGGAGATTAAGTAGAAATAGTGGAGATACTGGAGATTGAAATGAAGCAAATTACATCTCATCCATGTATGAATATGTCAAAATCAACCCCATTGTTATGTATATCAATAATGCAGTAATAAAAACATTTATTAGTATGTGATTCAGGAATGCTATGGGCACCTTATGAACTCATTAGTGATCCAGGCTCCTTCTGCTTTTCTGTCTACTATCCATAGTTCACAGCCATATTCTCAAATGTTACTGCATAGTTTAAAGGAGAATACAGCAACTCTGGCTACCCCTACCCTTCAATTTTAGGCAGCAGACAGGAGAAAGAAGATGGAGGGCACACTTTTTACCACAGTCAGCTGCCTTAAAAGAGGTTTTATCTAGAAAATTTACTCAGTGATTTTCTTATATTTGATTGGCTAATGCTATCTGGTCTTTGGAATTATTTCATATTTTAGCTGGTTACAGTGTTACTCTCCACATAATCATGTCTGTCTTACTAGAAAAAAGAGAAGAGGCATTGACTATGTAACTAGAAGTCCCTATTGCAGCATGGTGCCTTTTAGTTTGCCTCTTGAGATTCCTGTCAGTACTTTTAGGATTAAGAAATAATATGAAGTAACACTTTAAACATTTATGATGTGACAGGTACTGTACTAAATATTTTTAGGATTTAATATAATAAAGTAACTTTATTAAATAGTATTGATTTATTTGGAGAAGAAATAATAAGTATACATTTACTCTGTTAAAAATTATGATGATGATGGTATTGAAGATAATATTAAAAAGGTCCACATTTATTTGGCACTTATGACGTGGTTGTTATTGTACTAAGGGCTTTTAAGTCCACGCTCCAGCAATACCTACATGCTAGAATTCACCAAAATCATATGAAATGTAAATTTAATTGTTTTTACTTTTCAAGTGAGTAAAATGAACCTTAGGCCATGTGAGTAAATTACCCCAAAGTTCACAGCAAATCAGTGACAGAGCCAAATTATCATTAAGCCTGTTTTATGACCAAAGTCCTTCTTTTAATCATTGTGCTATGCTTTCAGTCCTGCACAAGCCACAGGGATATAGAATTTAACAGTGATAGTCCTAGGGCTGGGGTTGTAGCTCAGTGGTAGAATACTTGCCTAACACATGTAAAGCACTGGGATCAATCCTCAGCACCACATAAAAATAAATAAATAAAAAAAAGGTTTTGTGTCTATCTACAACTAAAAATATTTTTAAAAGGGTAATAGTCCTAGTCCTTGTCCTTGAAGAGCTCACAGTAGAAGTCAGTTAACATTTGTATATATTATATAAACAATTTCACTGTCAATTCGCAACACTGTATTTTAGGTTTAATGAGATCATAGAATTTAACTGAAGTGTTCAAAGGAAATAGATTTATAGCCTTGGTTCTTGGACCAAATTTAGTAGCAGAACCATTCAGATAAAAGATTATAAGAGAGGTATTAGTAAACATTCAAATTTTAACCTGCTACTATATTGGTGAGTAAACAGGTAAAATGGTAGCTCAAATAAAGAAGTAAAATGCTAGGGAAGTGACTTCTAAGACTCTTGGGGATATGGATACTATTTAAAGACTTCTCAGCCTAGATTCTGCTTTTTGAACCAGAGTTTGGTCCTAGAATCAAAGGATCTTGATGGTTGAAAAATGTTTTCATAATTGAAGTGCTTGCTTTGTGTGTGTGTGTGTGTGTGTGTGTGTGTGTGTGTGTGTTATATATTCATTTAGATTGTCATTATTCAAAAATTGCAATGTAAGTGAGTATAAAAAAGGCGGCAACACAGCAATTTAACAAAATTTAGATGTTTCTTTACTTCTGGCAGGCCTGAACTTTTATGGAACTATCTCCAACAACTGCACATCTTAGGAAACCAAAGGGCCACAGAAAAGATGAGAACAATATATAGCTTCTATTGATTTTGCCTTGTGTGTACTCCATACTTAAGCTGTTTCTGTATCCTTCAATAAAAAATCAGCAACTAATAAATAAACCAATAAATGATCAATTTTAGATAGAATGTGTGTGGGCATTTCCTGCCAATCTATAACTGACTGAAATGCTACAGAGGAGGGTGGAAGAGGGTACTGAAAAATAGTCACAAAAGAGATTTCACTAACTGGATCAGGGGAATAAATAAGAATTCCTTAGGTGAGGTAAGAAAGGACATTTGTTGTGGTTCAGATCTTAAATGTCCCTCAAAAGCTCATGTTTTGAAGAATTGGTTCCAAACTGATGGTGCTATTGAGAGACAGTAGAAACTTCACGAAATGGAGCCTAGTTAGAAGAAGTAAGTCATTGGGGGTATGCCTTTCAAAGGTATATTAGGACCCTGTCCCCCCACTGCTTCCTGGCCACTATGGAGTTAGCAGCATTGCTCCACCATGTGCTCACCCACCATGATGTTTTGTCTTACCACAGGCCCAAAAGCAATGGAGCCAGCTAACCATGGATTAAAACCTCTGAAACAGTGAGACAAAATAAATAAGAATTCCTTAGATGAGGTTAGAAAGGATATTTGTTGTTCTTTAGATATTAAATGTTTCTCAATAGCTTATGTTTGAAGACTGGGTTTCAAACTGATAGTGCTATTCAGAGACAGTGGAAACGAAATAAATATTTTCTCAGTTTAACATGTTTATCTTAGGTATTTTGTCACAATGAAACAACTTGACTAACATGGAAAATTGGCAGTGAGGAGTAGGGTTGTAGCTGTGACTGTACCTGATGATGTGGTTTAGAACCCTTTGGAATTGACTTTTGGAAGCTATTTGTAAAGTTTAGAGAAGAAGACTAGATAAATCTTAAACAGCTTAGTTGGCAATTCTGATGGAATTGAGAAGACCAGAAGACTGATAAGATCATAGATAGTAAAGGCTGTGCTTATGAGGTTTTAGATGGAAATGAGTATTCCATATATTCCAAATACAGTGTTGGAAATTGGACTAGAGGCTATTGGTATTACATTTTGGCAAGAAACTTTTTGATATTTGCCCATGTCTCGACATGTGTGAAAATGAGTTTAAAGGTGATGAACTAGGTAGAGGTGGAAATTTCAAGGCAGCACAGCATTAAAGAAGTGGTGTAAGTACTGGTGATTGCCACGTCTGACTAAAAGTGAGATTTATAGTGATAATTAGGAGCAAAAATCAGAGTAGAAAGATTTTTAAAATGTGAACTTTTATTAGAAAAGGAGCACTTTTTAAAGTTGAAGGCAATGAGGGTGCCAAAGAGGGTGCAAAAGAGGTTAGTAGTATTAAAAGGAAATCAACTACATACACTGGGACATTAGGAAAGATACCTTGAAGACATCTCAGGAATTGTGCAAGAACCCACCCATGGCAGGCTCAAGGATATAAATATGTAAATTTGTTAGAAAGACTGTTTTGGAAAGAGCATCAGGATGCCCTGCTCTCACAGGGATTCCTAGGCAATTATTTCTTTGGGTTTTGTTTCTCTAGGTTCAGGTGTCCAGGCATTCAGAGGCTGCTGCTGCCATGGCCCAAAGGGGCCTGGATACTGGCCCCACTGTGGCAAGACTGATTTTTCAGACATGCAGAATTCAATAGCTATGGGGTCATGGAGGCTTTCACTGAGATTTCAAAGGAAAGCCTGGGAGACCAGGCAGTATCTAGCAGAGTTGAAGTCCCTGAAAGCAAATCTCTACAAGCTGGAGCAGTGAAGCTGAAGTTACATGGGAGACCTAAGGAAGTTGGAGATGCCAGGAACATGGAATGCCTGCCAAGGGAAGCTGAAGGCAGTCAGCAGAGCCAGACCAGGAAAGGTTATATGGGGTGCAGCAGCAAAGCCACAGGGGCAAGACTAACAGAGTCCTTTTGAGCTCGTATCATGGCAACATGTAACCAGGATGCCATACATGGGGCTATAGGATTTAATGTTTACCTTTTTGGGTTTTGGTCTTGCTTTGTTCTGACTCCTCCTTCCTGTTTTACTATTCTTACTCTTTGGAGTGGGGATGTTTCTCCTGCATCATTGATTTTACAGGGGCTCACAGCTAAGAGTTTGCCTTGAGTCTCAGAGGAGACTTTTTTTTTTTGGTACCGGGGATTGGAATCAGGGGTACTTGACCATTGAGCCACATCCCCAGCCCTATTTTGTGTTTTATGTAGAGACCGGGCTCATTGAGTTGCTTCGTGCCTCACCGTTGCTGAAGCTGGCTTTGAACTCATGATTCTCCCATCTCAGCCTCCCAAAGTACTGGGATTACACGCATGCACCACCATGCCTGGCTCAGAGGAGACTTTGAAGTTGGGATTTTGAGCAATGCTGGAACTGTTAAGACTGTGAGAACTCTAAGGCTAAATGCAGTTTGCTTTGTGAGTGGACTTGAGCCTTTGGAGGAAAGGGGTGCAATGTTGTGGTTTAGCTCTTAAATGTCTCCCCAAAGCTCATATGTTGACAGCTTTATTCCCAGATGATGGTGCTATTGGAAAGTGGTTTAGGAGGTGGGCCTAATTACAGCAGTAGGTCATGGGGGTATGTCCTTACAGAATATATTGGAACTCTGTCCCCTTCCTGTTTCTCTTTTTGTCAACCTCCAAGAGCTGATGAGCTTTGTTCTATAACATACTCCCCACCATGAGGTTCTACCATGCCACAGGCCCAAGAGCAAAGAATCCAGATAACCATGGATTAAACCCTTTGAAACCATGAGCCAGAATAAATATTTCCACCTATTAAATTATTTATCTCAGGTATTTTGTTACAGAAATGCAGATTTGACTAAAGGGCATTCAAAACAAAGGGAATAACCCAACCTTTAAGGGCAGTGATGCAAAAATCAAATGAGAAAATTACTGAAATTTAATACCAACAGAGACATGTAAATAGAAAATGCTAAAAATACAGGAGATGATATTACTATTGTTGTTGTAACCATCATTGTGCCTTGCTATTTTGTGCTGCACTCCCTTTAAGGCTTAATTTCTTTTAATCTGAACCACTGGTGGCATGAAGTAGCTATTAATGAGATGGCAAAGATCCTGGAAGAAGGTTTAGTAGTAAAGATGGGCAGACCAATTTTCAGTTATGTTTAGTTTGAGATACTTGTTAATATCCAAGTAGAGGTATTGAATAAGCACTCAGATAAATGATTTTGGAGTTAAAGAAAGGGACCTGAGATGAGTTATAAAAGTGGGGACCCATGTACAGATAGTACTTAAAGTTCTGTGATGATTGAGATTTCCAGGAGAGCACATGTATTTTCAAAAGAACCCTGAGAAAAGATATGTAAAGGAAATGAAGAGAATCTCACAAAGAATTTGAGGAGGAGCAGCCAGTAAAACCAGAAGAAAACAAGAGCAGTATAGTCAAAGCAAGTAAATAAAATGGTTTTAAAAAAGGAGAGTGATAAGCTGGGTGTGGTGGCTCAAGCCTGTAATCCCAGCACTTAGGGAGGCTGAGACAGGAGAATCACGAGTTCAAAGCCAACCTCAGCAATGGTGAGGTGCTAAGAAACTCAGTGAGACCCTGTCTCTACATAAAACACAAAATAGGGCTGGGGATGTGGGTCAGTGGTCAAGTACCCCCGAGTTCAATCTCCAGTACCCCCCCCCATTTTAAAAAAGAATGATTTACTGTGACAAATGTTATTGTTAGATCAAGTAAATTTAGGAGTGGGGATTGATTTTAAATTTAGGAGTGTGGAGAAGATTGGGGATATTGACAAAAGCATTTTCAGTGGCATGGTGTAAGTAAAAAACCTGACTTGATTAAATTTAAGAGAAATGATGTGATGATTGAATTATATAATGAATGTGAAGTATATGACTTAATCTCTTACACTGAATAATTAAAATATTTATATTCCTCCCTTTCATCCCTTTTCCTCATCTAGAAAAGGCAAGATAAAACACAATGAAATAGGATATCAAAGGATATATAAGGAAATAATGAAGTGTTTAATTTTGGAGAGAGAATAGACTGTAAGTGATGAGATGGTGAGTAGACTGTAGCTCATTCATTGAGTGCCTAACTTTTTACTGAGGGATTTTCTTTTCTAAGCAAGAGAGATTCACTGAAGATTTGAGGATCAGGAAAGTATAATAATAAAACACTTCTGTGTTTCCTTGTATCCTCCTTTGTGGTTTGCACATAGGGAGCACTAAAAAGGACTTATTGAAAAAAATGATTTAAATCTAAATAATTTACCAAAAGATCCTAATTATCCTAGAGAGAGAATAAATGGTCTGAATGTCCTTTCCTTTCAAATTGTGCTGATAGTCTGCCTTTTTTTATTCATTTCTTTCTCAGGATATTTGCTTTGGTTCTTTATAAAATTCAGTATAAATCTCTGTATGAGAAAATTATGTGGCAGAATTCTCTAACATCATGCTATAACTACAAACTGTCAGGGCATATCTGGCAGCTGTCTTCCCTCTTCATGTCTCTATATAATCCTTTAAAATCAAATAGTGTATCACTCAATAATTTAAAATATTTTATGTGTTTTATAAATTGAGACCATCTCTATAACCTTTTGGAAAATTTGAATATGTGAATTCAAGATGTTTTGCCTAGATCTCTTTTAAAAATATTTTGTTCCTTCCATATTTGTTGGTCCTAAAGGATAGTCTCTATTCTAGCTTGGTTTTCTGTCTCACCATGTAGATAAGAACCATGACCTTATCATCAGGAGACGATAAGGAGATTTATAGTGTCAGGGGATTTCTACTACATCCTTTGCCTTCTCCTTTGGAAGACAGAAATATAGTAAAGCTTCTTCGTAGGTTTATTGTCAAGAGTAAGATTTTTAAGGGAAGAAGTATAATGTAATAAATACAGCAATGGATTAGGAGGCATGCAACCTAGACCCTAACCTCAGCTCTGTTACTGTGCTACTGATATAGTGGTTAGCTTTTCCCAAGGTACTTAATTATTCCATGTCTAAATTTTTATATAAAAACAAGGGAGTAAGATTAAATAATGTAATTTATTCGTTTATTCTACAATTAATCTCTTAGTGCCCATTCTGTATCAGGTCCTATTAGGAGTGCTAATATGAATAAAGTATACTTTCTGCCCTTCAGGCACTTGAATACAAGAGATAGAGACAGAAAAATAACAATACAGACCAATTATATAAAAGAGGTATGCAAAGATAGGAGTATAGTGTAGAAACACAGATGAAGAACAACTGGCATGATGAGGAAATACTTCCAATAGGAAATAAATAAGCTTAAACAGAGTTTTAAAAAATTATCTGGACTGTAATTCTTTTTACATACCATTGGTTGAAGCAAATTGATTCAACTGCTTTAAAAAATTACATAAAAGTACAACTGGAGCAAACACAAATTTGCCTTTTAGTCTTGCATATACTGCCATTTTCTCTTTCAGTTCCAGAAATGTATGCAACCATTCTCCTAAAGGGCATCTATAAAACATTCCTACTGCACTCTTTGTCATAGCCAAATTTTGGAAATTTTTCAAATACCTACAAATTATATAATTTATAAATTGGGTTAAGATCATTACATAGAATAATTTACACCACTGAGAATGAATGAACTATACTAAATATAATAAAGTGGAAGAACGTCATAAAAATCATGTTTAGAGACAGGAACTAGACAAAAAAAAAGTATATGCCAAAGGATCTTGTTCACATAAAGTTAAAAACAGATAAAACTAATCTATAATATTAAAAATAAGGATGGAGATTATCCTTGTCAGATAAAGTCTGGAAAGAAACTTTTGGAGTACTGGTTATGTTCAGTTTCTTGGTGTCAGGGCTACATACTCAGGTGTGCTGGGTTTCTTTAAAAATTAAAATATGGAGCCGGGCGTGGTGGCTCAAGCCTGTAATCCCAGCACTTAGGGAGGCTGAGACAGGAGAATGCTGAGTTCAAAGCCAGCCTCAGCAATGACGAGGTGCTAAGCAACTCAGTGAGACCTTGTCTCTACATAAAAACACAAAATAGGGCTGGGGATGTGGCTCAGTGGTCGAGTGCCCCTGAGTTCAATCCCCGGTACCAAAAAAAAAATTAACATATGGTTTTATAATTTGTGCAATTTTCTATATGAAATTTAAGTACATATCTGACAAATATGAGTGAGAGTGAAGATCTTAGCAAAGAAATTTTTTCCTTTCTTAGAATTTGTTAATGTGTTATAGTTATACATAATGGGTTCATTTTGACATACGCATCAGTGCATATAGCATAGTTCTCTGCATTTTAGTCTCCAGTACTTCTTCCTCTCCTCCAATTCTCACTCCTCCTGATCTCTTTTCCTTATTCTGTTGAACTTCCTTCTATTTTTTAATTACTGCATTATAGGTATATATAAAATTGGAATGAATTTTGATATATTCATATATACACATAGCATAATTTGGTCAACTTTATTCTCCATTTCTTTCCCTTTCCCATACCTCTTCCCTTTCTCATGGTTTTCCACTTCTACTCTACTCATCTCCCTTC
>PVHX01015964.1:0-44834 GCA_004024805.1 Geosciurus inauris
CCCCTGGTGCATGTATGAAGACACAAATAGTGTGACTCTTTATGATTTGCAACCAGAGAAATGGAAAAACTGAGCTCTGTTTATGTACTATGACTTGAAACGCATTTTAATAAAAATAAATAAATAAATAAAATAAAATTATGTTCTTATAGGAACTAGCACAGCTTATAGCTTATCCAGTTTCAGTAAATATTTGAGGAATGGTTATGTGACAAAATCAACATTACTAACTTTTAAGTTCTTGCCCCAGCCCATCAAATAGAATCTTCTATTCCCATTCTCATTTTATTCTTCTACTGAGGAAAGATTTATGTTGCTGAGGACACTGAGTTGGTCTATATAATAAAGGGCCTAAAACAATGAATGGTAAGATAGTTGTCATAACATTAAGGAAAACTGAAAACATTTTGTAGCTTGCTATAGATTGGTTACTTGGGTCTCTTTCAAAGTCCTTGTATGGATAAAATTCCTTTAATTACTTTCACTTGTTGAACTATACTGGTTGAACTTGGCCTGACTCATGTACTGATCCACATGGGTCTCTGGATACATTAGGATTGTAATTAAAGGGATGAGAGAATTAAAGAAAACTATGGCTCAATTAAAGTCTAAGGGAGTCTCAGGGCAGATTGTTTAATACGCAAGAATTTTGGCAAAGGTAAACTGTGGGTTGTAATGAGCAGAAAGAAGTGGTAAGTGTAGTTTCAGGACTACATATACATATACTTTTTCTCTCTCATTCTCTATAACTATTTAAACCTCCCATAGTCCAATCTTCAATCTATTGACTAAGTTTGAAAAGCAAAATTCAGTGTCATATCTCACCAAGTGGAAAGAGAATACATTTTCTTCAGTTATACACTCACTTTGTTCTGCATGAATACCTTTGACAGAAGATCTTGTAAAAGATAACTGTTATCATGTTGTAGATAATAACTAAGAAATAGACACTAAATGTCCAAAAGTGTAACTAAATAAAATTTTAATAACTATGCTATAATATATTCATATATGATCAAATAATTATGCAATGAGAGAAAATGTACTAATAAAAATATTTAATGCATACTTAACTAAAATCTATAAGTAACTTATATGGAAAAATTATTTAAATATAGTTATATTTATATATGTGTATATATTTCATATATTTGTGCATACACATATATGTACATATATATCATAAAATTTCTACCATAAGCATGTTATTTTTATATCAAATAAAAACCAAAACAATGAGACAATATTTTTTAAAGGGGGAAGGCATTGCTTTGTGTACTTATTTCATAACATCTACTGTTAAAAACTGAATATTGGGGCTGGGATTGTAGCTCAGTGGTAGAGTGCTTGCCTAGCCTGTGTGAGGCACTGGGTTCGATCCTGCGCATCACATAAAAATAAATAAATAAAATAATGGTATTGTGTCCATCTACAACTAAAAAAAAAGTACATTATGATTAATCAAGAAAATAATTAAAAAATAACTTAAAATTGAAGAAAAGTACACAGTTTTTGAAATTAAATATACAAATATTATAGATTTAATAATATTAAATCCTCGTTAATATCCAATATAAAAAAGAAATCTTTCCTGAGGATCGGGGAAAGACGGAGGAAAGGAAGTAGGAGGAGCTCCAAGACTGCTCAGATGTCCTGTTAAATGGAATCTGCCTGAACATGTTGTTCTAAAGCTGCCCAACATCTTTTTGCAAAGAAATATTGAAGAGTTGTTGCTAGGACTGATGAAATCAACCTGACCACTTCTTTTTGTCTCCCTCCGTCCTCCACCTCCTGTGCATTGTTCAAGAGAAAGCTTAAACCATCTTCCTGTCAGGTGGAAGGAGAGGATAAGCCCCAGGTGGCCATGTCCCTGTTCCTCATATTCAGGGTGCAGCTGCTGGGGTGGAAGGCCAGGCCTTGGCCCAGGGCACATGCTGTCCCATTGCTGAGGGCTGGCTAGGCACAGTGTGCTCACTGTGTGTCCAAAAGCTTGGATATTTAGATTAAGGAGCCAGATTCTTGGGCTGTGGGCTGAATGACTGTTAGGAATGCATAGAACAAATTAATTCTTTTGTAAGAGGAATATTACCTGGCAAGGTTGAATCAGAAACCCTCTAGTGACTATTATGAAAACTAGGACATGGGGAAGAGCTGTAGAATAGCAGAAGCTTGCATCAATTCCATTGACCACTGACTGAATATTTAATGAGGCAAAGCCCCTTCTATGTGCTGAGATGAATAAGCAAGTCAGAAGGGCTCTGTCCTCCACAAACTTATAGTTTCTGTCTAGAGACAGACATGCTAAGTCTGATATGATTTCATAATGAGAAAGAGAGGTCCTGGGGTGGGATTTCAAGATCCAATCTGTCACTTATTATTCTAAGATCAATACCATTTAATGTAGATACCTTGGCCTTCAGAATTCTTATGTAGCTTATGTCAGTAAAGAGAAGGCTAGAAGAATAATAGTAGTTATAAGACACAATAAACATCTGAAAAAAAATAGTCTGTATCCTGGTTCAGTGGCTGACTGAGATTTGTAGCTTGAAGGAAGCTATGTCCTTCTTCTGAATTGCATTTTTCTAAAGCTCCACCTAGTTCTGTAATTTTCCAATTAGCATAAAAACAGTATTTCTATGAAAGTCAGTGAAGGGTAGCCATGGTATAACTGACATCTTCCCAGCCAAAATCACATAATGAATTACAGATAAAAGATCGTAATGGTCTTGATTTCTTTCTTTTCTTTCTTACCTCTTTTAGCTTCTCCATGAAATACCACTTAATGCCACTGTATTGAGGTATTTGCTGTGTTGAGTTCCCCAGAGATGTATAGTCCAGGATGACAAATATAATACCAGAAGTGTGCTTCCACAATCAACCAGGAACTCAGGAGTTGGCTTGACAGAACTATCTGGCCACTGATCTTTTGCCCAGTTTCTTTCAGCTTGACTGAGCACCACTCATGTGGCTCTGCTTCTGGTCCAACTCAGTTCTTTCTCATCCACCACGGAGCATGCCAAGTAAATACAGACTTCTTTTTGCTGAGAGTTTAGCACAGGAGTAAACAACTGACCAAATTAAGAGACATAGTATGATAGTCCCTTTCTTTAGAAGGAAAAAGCAAAAACCAAAAATACAGCAGCTTATGCTGATGAGAAGGTGAACAGACATCTGACCTAAGCTATGTGTGCAGTGGAAAGAGGTCATTTAAGCTGCATCTCGGAGAATGGAATTAAAGTTTAATAAAAAATGGTGTGGAGAATAGGTTACTGAACCAGTAAGCCATGTGACAAAGGTAAATGCATGGGTGGGGAAATGTTTGGATAATGCTCTGTTCACTTAGTGGTAGGACATAGGCTGTCATGAGTGATAGTTCCAAATTATAGAATGATTTGGACACTAGTGTTTAATAACATTAACATTATAGATACAGAGATCCTCTCAGTGTTTCCAAATGGAGGTGTGCTTTGATTAGGAAAGAACATGTGCTTGGAGAAATATCTCAGGGAGTATACTATGAAAAGTTAAGGCATTTGTTCAAGTACGTTATGATGAGATCTAAGTATTACAGGGTTCTATCTATATTATAAGAAGAAAATCTCTTGGACTTGGCCATTGCCTAGCAACGGAAGTCAAGAAAAGGCATCAGAGTTGAATTAGAATATTTGAGCCTGATTGTCAAAGGAAATATTGGCACTATTGAAAAACAGTGAAGTCAGAGAGATGCTGTTGTGATGGAAGGCTGTAAAAATGATGTGGGTCACATTAAATTTCAAGGACATGACAGAGATATGCATTAGTCAGTTAGAAATGCAGGGGTGGAGCTGCAACTTCAGTTCAGGTCAGACTTCCGGAACTGTACTCTTCACCATTAGGAGGTGACTGAAGACACAGTGTGCATGAGAGGTAGGCAGTGAGGTCTCCAAAAAGAGGAAAGAAGAGGAGCACTCTTCTCCCTGAAGCTTTTCTTGAGCTCTGGCTAGAGATTCTGGCCAGTGAATGTAGAAGCAGAGATTTGTGGCTTTCTTGGATCCATTCACAACAGTGACTAGTCCTTTCCAAAGCCCCAGCAGTTGGTTTGGGTCTATGTTTAACCACAGGAATCTGATTTAGGCTAGAATAAGCTCTAGAGGTCAACTCTGCCTCAGAAAGGGCCTGGAGTGGAGGATCCTTCAGCTTCAACTTACCCTCTCTTCAATATAATCAGGTCCTGACCATAGAATTATAATGTTGGAAAGTATGGTTTCATATATCTTTACTGAAGAATAGTGCATCTCTAAGCTTTTGTAAATCATAAATTTCAATACCATTGCTATTATTGTTGAAATAGTGTAAAGAACAACCATAAGGAAAATGATAGGTCACTGAAATAAAAACTTGCCAGCAAACATATTGAGCGCCTTGTTTGACAGCTAAGGAGACTGGAAATCAGAATAGGGGGCCATTTGCTGGAGGTCATCCAGAACCAGGGGGAGACCACAGACCTCTGGATTTCCAGTCAATTCTTTCCTTTTGTCACCCAAGTTAATTCCTCTTCTCACTTTGGCAGTCTATTCAGTGTGATATGATAGTTGGTAAATAAAGGTCTCATTTCTTCCTTTTCACTTTTAGGTCTAAGTTTAAAGGCTTTTTTGGAAAAGTTTCTAGCAAGCTGGGAAATGAGGAATAGCTGAAGGAGTAGTAGAAAGTTAAATTCAATACAACTGAACTTAAGTGAATATTAAATTTAATAAAGTATCTGATAGGTGATCTGGGAGACCAGGAGGTAAGTCTGAGGAACCTCAGTTCCTGTTGGGAGGCAGTTGGCTTGGGCAAAACAGGGTAAGAACCACCTTGGAAAAATAAAGAACTTAAATATTTTTGGTTTTGTTCACTTCTTGAATGTGTAGAAAATGAGGGGTTCTGAAGTTTGTTACCTCCCGTGACATGCAAAGAGAGAAGAAAGGTAGCCTTTGAACAGGCCATTTTTCCATAAGGCCAGGCATTTCAGAATAATTTGTTTTAAAAAGTAGAACAAATTTCTTCCCTCGCTTGTCTTTATACACTCTCAGACTCCAGCAGCTTTTAACTGTAGACTCTAGGAGAGGTGGATGGAAGCATCCTATGACCCAGCACACCCAGGACAAGAAGCTACAGGGTTTTGGGACCATTGCCAAGTGGTGAGATGAACCTGATAGGGTTCCTAAATAACAGCATGCCCTCAGCCTCCGGCCTGACTTCATGCTATTCCAGTCGTGTGACCTGTCTCCTCCAGTGATCTAAGATAACACTTATCACAGTCTGACCTGGAATCGAGTTACCTGTGTGTGTGCCTGCTTTCACCACTAAATGAGAGCGCAGTGACCATGACTTACTCAACTCTATTCCCCAGAGCACTTGGCTTGGGCCCCAGCACTCAGAAGATGCCCAGAAAGTGTGCAGGGCTGGCTGGGATTTTGGCAGGGATCCACATTTATCATTGGTAAAACCTATGGCTCTTCTCGTCTGATTAGAGGAAGGATAAAACACTTAGTGCTGGGAACCATGGAGCTGATGTTAGAGACCAGGATTCTGAGAGAACTGTAGCTCTTTCTGTGGAACACTGGGCCAGTCCTTCACCTTTCCACATACCTTTGTCTGTGGGTGCTTAGAGGAGTTAATATATAAGGTTCTCATAGTTCTTGCTTATTAGTTTCTATTATTTTGCAGGGTAAATTTGAATATAAAATCCCTTTGGTTCAATTTCTTTCCTTATCTCAGCTAATCCTTGACATAACAATATTTAAAACAGTAAGTGATTATTCTAAATTTAAAAAGATTTATTAAAGAAAAAACAGTGAAATATACAAGAAAAAGCCTGGTACTCTCATTCAATGAGAATATTATTCACTAATTGTTACTTTCCAAGCTCTGAATGATACTTGATAGGTATTAAGAGATTTATTCCTTTAAAAAAAAATGTGGCTTCATACAACAGTCTACCTGCAGGCCATCCAAGACTTTACCTCAAGTCATGGCAATGATTTTCTAAAACAGTGAATTTAAAATAGGTATTGATTTTTCAAGTTTCAAATTAAAAATATAGTATTTTATATATGCTATATGAATATGAATATGTTAAAAATATAGTAACCTAAATATGAAAGGTAAAAAATTGTTCTTAATATGTATTTATTTCAAAGGCCACATTTATGTTCATATTTCTTAAACATTTTTCAAAATCGTAATCTGTATATATTATTTTCTTTGATTATTTGCAGTTATATTACTAGTGCTTTACTAACTAATCCATAGTTTACATCTGGGAGGATAAACAAACATATAACAGATGTTTTTAAAAAGGTATTTATTCCTTATTACAGTGCTTTCCTAATTTTTATTGAGTAGTAAGGAAATAGCTTGGGATTGTTAAAAAAAAATTATCTGAAATCACAAAACAGTCAGTGGTAGGCTCAGAATTTTAATTCAGATTGACTGACCTTCTATTATTTAACCTCTCTGGGTCTCGATTTGGCTATAAAATGGAATTATTAGTACTTTACTGTATATGTGGAAAATTAAAATCATTTGTATAAAACATCAGTAATTTTGAAAACCAAAAGAGCTAAACAAATTTAAAAGATTATCACATTACTAAATAGTCAGGCTAGTACTCCAGGGAACCAAATCCTCATTAAAATAAAGGGAAATTGGAAAGCAGTTGAACTTATTAACAAAATTTTAGTCCTGGTTTTGTTCAAGGCATGGTCATGTTACATCCTTAGATCAAGTTATTAAATTCCATCTCTCATTATTTCAAGCTTACTTTCTTGAAAAATTAGAGATGTTAGGATAAAAAAAATTACAAGTATTATTCTTTAGTTAGGAAAACTTTCAAAATGAAAATCCTTGCAAAGATATCATGAAATCAATGCTCGAACAGTTATTTTGTAGAGATAGGAAATTATTTTGTTCAGCTTGTTAATATTATCTGATGACAATGTTCATACACACATACCTTTGAACCTATAATTTCTTCTTGAGTAATATAATACAAGGCAGAGGAATACTTCTGGAAATCTATGAATATACTTGTCTCTTTTGCATCTCCATATCCCTGACTTTCACCCAAGTCAGCCTGAAGCATCTAGTTACTGTTTATGGGGATACAGAGCATGGAAATTCAGAGGGTAATTATGATTGTAATAATAGGAATGAAGAGAAAAAATGTTAACATTCAGCTTCTGGCAACCGAAATAGGAATTTTATGTCCATAGGTCAATAACTAGATTTAAAGTAAGACTTGTTAACAGAGAAAAATATTCTCAATTCCCCATCTCCTACTTTAACTAAGACCTGAATGAATGGATCATAACTTTTTGTTTAAGTTAATGGTCATATGGGAAAAGAAGGAGGGGAATCTCCTTCTTCAGATTGAGGGGGATTCCCCTCTGTCTTTTCCCATATGACCATTAACTTAGAACAAGATTCTGTCCCAGTAATTGTGAGACAGAAGGGAAACCAAGGTCAGATATCAGGTTTTTCTTCCTCATCCTGGGGACAGACTATACATGATAAGAGATCTAGAGATTTTTTTGAAACTATCATACTATACATGGGGAAACCCAAAGACAGCTGAGATTATCATCTGCTTTCAAATACATAGCACATTGGAGACCAGCACACTATTAAAACTCCATGACTACACACCAGCAATGAGCAAGGCAGATTCACCAACAGTGAACAGATATGTTCACCACACTCTTCTTACAATGGCAAAAAGTTACACATTGCCCACCTAGTGAATAATAAAATAATGTTTAAATCAACTGTAATACCATCTTCCACAGAAAATTGTGTGAAAAAACTAGCTTTGAATACATAAAAAAACAGTATGGAAATGTCAGCTTTTTATTTCATTCTGCTTATCATAGACTATTAAAAGGTTTGAATGCTTAAATAAAATTTTGTAAAGAAGCCTAAGTATCCTGCAGTGGCACTGAACTTTTTACAATTCAATCCTCTAAATTTTGTCTCTAGTTCATTTAAAATCAGTTGGAAATACTTAATCTAAGTACTCAATGAATGGAATAACAAAAATTTCAGCTTTGAAAATTTTAAAGAGATGTAATTACTGAAAATAAGACTTATAAACAAGAAGACGTTGAAATGTATCCCTATAACAAGAAGACAGGAACAAATAAATGATGAAAGTTCACAATGTGTAAAACATTAAGTTTGAAATTATGTAATTGTGCTTTGGAATATGTAAAACTGGAGAAAGACTTTTAATGAACCTCCTATTTGCATTGAATAAATTATATTGTTTTACAATGAAATAAAATTGAGAAATCCTTCTATTTTGTAATAGCTAAGCTTGGTGAAGCTTTCAAATGAATGAAAATGAGACAATTTATTTGATGAATTTTGACTTGTAAAAATATTTATTGTAGAGGTCTTCTAAACGGAGCTTAAAAATAATACTTATGAAGATATTTGGGCTTAAATATATACACATTTTATATGAAACATGTTAGAGAATATCCTCCATTTAACAAATTTTTTTGCAGAGTTTATCAAATACTTCAACTGCTGTGAAAAGAGGACTTCCTCAATAAAAATATGTCTACAAAGATGATTAGATGAAAACTCTAGCAATTTCAAATTCATTAATTGTAGAATGTACCTTTAAAGAAATATTTCATGTTATTTTATGAAAAAAATGATAAAATTATTGATAAAACACATTACTCAAAACACACCAGTGTTGTGGTATTAGAAACAAATACAACTTAGAGAGTTAGTAAAGCTCAGTGAATACACTCAAAAAAATAGCCATTTATTTTGGTTGTTGAGTTCAGATAATTAATATAGTTTCCCCCCATACTTTAATGTACATGCATATATTACTTTAATTTTTCAAATAAATATTAGCTTTGGAAGTAGGGTTTGAATATTTTTACTTTTAGGTAAAGCAATATATATAACCAATATATCGGTCAATATATGGAACTTTTAAAACCTTATACAATTAACTTTAGTTTTTCTTTTATCCTCGAAATTGTCCTGGACTGAGCACATTATATGAACACCCTGGATGGGGTGTAGGCATTTGATCAAATGGCTTCTTTGTTCCACAGTAGAGATTAGAGATTAAAAAAGTTTTTTTAAAGCATAGAGAAAAGACTGCAGGTTTATTTCAAGGTGCTAAAATGGTTATGCTACCTGATGGAGACTATAAAATCTTTTCTATTTTTAATTTTACATTTTAAATATTGAGATCATAAGAAACAATTATGTTAGAGGAAGACCAAACAAACAAAGAAATAAACCAATAGCAGAAGTGTCTGGAATTTTCTGAGAGAGTGGCCAGAGAAACCAGTGTGGTCTCTTCTGAATTTCCTCCACATCTTGGGCACAAGTGCCCCCTCCTGCATCTGTCAATGCATCAGCTGATCAAGATGTTCTTCTTTCTTTCACCTCCAGACCCAGCCAAGGTAGCACTGACTAATAAGGTCAGACATGGGGGCTGACATGAGTGAAGCATTCTATATTTATATCCATAGACACACGCTCTGGTGTATGTTCCAGTGACTTCAAGGGACTTTCCACAGACATGGGTGTCCTGTGTCTACTGTGAGGCAACTGCCTGGCCCAGTGAGCTCTCTGGACACAAATCACTAGGCAAAGCATTGTGTTGGGTTCCAGAATTTATGTATTGAGAAACAACAACATGTTTCTCTATTCTGCACTATCTGTTCAATAGGCTACCAGCATATGTGAAATTCTTTAGTACTGTGTTTAGTTTTGTCTTCTCTATAATTGCTGGCTCCAAGTTTGAGGATGCACTGAATATTGTGACTTTGTGACTTCCAGCTGGCCATGGTTGTGGCCTTCATAGCTGTTTACGCCAATTAACTTAAATATACATATGATAGAAATAAAACAGATAAGTGTCTGGCACAGAATCACCACTAGATACATACTGACTTTAATTTGACACTGTGTGAAAAACAAAGCTTTCTGTCTAGAGAAATGACTGGCACGGGGGGACGAGAAGGGAAATATGATAGATGATTAAGAAATGGTATGAAATTACAAGATTTAACAATTTAGTAGACACATGGAGTGTGCATGATACAAGGTATTGGCTTAGGATTCAGGAATGTATTCTATGAAGAAAGTAATTACATTATTGCCCTCAAAGAATTTACAATCAGGAAGATGAAATGTATTTGAGTTAAATGAGTGTAATGTTGCTCATTAAAATCCTAGCTGCACAGATATGATACATATTGTATATAGTGTGTGCGTGTATCTATATGTGTGTTATATATACGTGTTCAAACTGGCATGTATTCAAATGAGTTATAGAAATTTGAACAAATTCAAGGAACTAAGGTAACTTTGGCTATTCTCTCATTATTATATTTGGAGGTCACATGGATTTGTTTTGTAAACCTAGCACAAAGGAAGAGTTTAAATAAAGTTATAAGACAGTTGTGGAAGAGACTGTTAGACTGCCCACCCTGCAGCCATTTCAATGTATTTTTCTAACAGAATTTGTTTTTAAATTGGTTAGAGGTGTAGAAATGTGCTCAGGAAAGGTGGGTCCCTCCAACCTCCAACAATCCCAGAGGATGGATCTTGATTACTTTAAGAAGAAGCTTGTGCTAGTGCTTCCTCTTTGACACTGACTGACTTAGGGTGGCAGGCAACTCTCTTCTGGCCAATGGAAGACAAGGGAAAATGTTCTGGGAAATTGCAAATAAAGGATCTTGAAATTTAAGCTTTAAATGCAAAATTCATTTGACATTTAAGTCACTTTAACTTCTCTGCACCTCAGTTTCCTCATCACATTACAGCATATTAGTCATTCTTTCATTGCCCAATAAACAGGGACATGTTAGTATTTATGGAAAAATAATGAATTTTAATGAAATTTCCAATTGTAAATGCATATAATATGTAAATAATTACTATGAATTATTTTGAGATCTTTAGTTTAAAAACTGATATGCAAATAAATTGGCTATATCATGAAAGTATATGTTAATATTCTGACTCCAGGGAAATACAGTGCTTAAAAACAGTTAAAGTAAAGATAATAGTGTATAAAAGATATTCTATGTATTTATTCATGCATGCTGAATTCATTTTCATTTTCTTAATGTGTTAGCTTTACATCACTGTGACCAACTTACCTGACAAGAACAACTTAAAGGAGGAAAAGTTTATTTGGGACTCATGTTTTCAGAGGTTCAGTCTTTGTTGACTGGCTCCATTGCTCTGGGCCCGAGGTAAAACAGAACATCATGGCAAAAGGGTGTGGTGCAGGAAAGTCGCTTAGCTCATGGTAGCTAGGAAGCAGAGAAAAAGAGAGAGTTAAGAGACAAAGATACAAGATATAATCCCCACGAATACACTCCCACCTATGTCTTACCTGCCTACAGTTACCATCCAAATTATTAATCCATTAAGTGGATTAATCCACTGATCAGGTCATAGCTCTCATATCTAATCATTTCACCTCAAAACATCCCTTCAATGCCTAACACATAAGCTTTTCAGGAGACACTTCATATCCAAACCATAACAATTTTATTCAACCCATTTTAGAATTACATATTTAATAAGCCTCAATGAACCCATTTGTAAAAAGAAACTGAGATTTTTGCTTCCACTCTTTGAGAACATAGTGACAGACACAGTAAATACAGATGTTTTATGCTGTGCTCAAAAAGAAACACTTATTTTGTCAAAAAAATTCAAACATAGAAAAATAACACAGCAATCACCAAGCATCTACAATGCATATTTAACAAAGGACAAAATTTAGACATATTTTCCTCAAGGATATTTTTAGAATAAATAAAATATGAGTACATTTGAAATCTCTTGTATCTATCGATCTTAGTCAGTTTGGGTTGCTATAACAAACTACCATAATCTGGGTAGCTAATAAACAACAAAAATTCATTTTTTTCATATTTCTGAAGGCCAGGAGTCTGACATCAAGGTGCCAGCATAATCAAATTCCGATAGGGGCCCTCTTCTAGTTTGCAGACTTAAATATAATTAAATATTCTTAAATTTTTTCTCCAAAGTTGTGTGTCAATTTGCAAACTCACATGCATAGAACGCGAATCTCATTGCCCTCTATGCCTCCTTTTTGACATTATAATATTTGCTGATTTTATCCTTATGATGGTAGAGGAATTGAAAGTTACTGTTTTTAATTTGTAGTTCTCTTTGTAGAAATTAGAATAGTTAGAAATAAGCATGTTGGCAATCAAAAGAATTCTGGATAGCAGTGATTACAAAATTAAAGTTTATTTTTCTTACAGAGAAGTCTGGAGTTAGCTAGCTACTAGCATCGATTTTGCAGATCATTAATGTAATCAAGAAAATTAGGCTCAGTCATTTCTGTTGCATTATTTTGAAGTTTTTCTTTTCTTCTCCATGCTTATCATCATATGGTTTCAAGATGCTTGTCGACATATCAGTTAAGTATTTAGTAGAAATATACATGAGAGAGATGGCTCCCACACACTCTTCCTAAATCTGTTCCACTTTATCTACCTCAGTAAACATGCTAGATAAACCATGGAGGTGTCCCTCACATTTCTCCCGAATTTTGCATTTCAAGGAGCTTTCTTCTTCCCTGTGACTTGAAAGATTAACTTGTCACATTTTAGTAAAAATTTTCCTTGAGATTTTTATTTTTTCATCCATTTGGGATAAATTTATATCTCTATATTCTTGTTAAAACAAACAGTTGGATTTTATTCTTTAAGTCTTACTCCAGACAACCTCTGCTT
Organism: Geosciurus inauris; assembly: GCA_004024805.1. Lineage (NCBI taxonomy): Eukaryota > Metazoa > Chordata > Mammalia > Rodentia > Sciuridae > Geosciurus > Geosciurus inauris. The sequence goes on from PVHX01015964.1 coordinate 12,780, forward strand.
TTTAATTGACATGTTTAACCCCATTACATGTAATAAAGTTGTTGATGTGGTTGTGTTTAAGTCTACAGTCCTGCTCATCTGTTCTTGATTTTCTCTTAATTTTGTCCTGCCATCTTTTGAGTGAATAAAGTATATGAAATGAAACCTATGATCTATTATTATCTTGGCACTATAAGAAATGATAACAATATGTTATTTGAAAGAAAGGAAAACAATACCAGATGAAAGTTTAGATCTTTAAGGATTGAAAACATCCAGGAAAAATACAAAGGATCTTTATTGAATTTTATTATATAATCAATTATATTTAAATTTACTTAGATTACTAAGGCAAAAATCATAAGAATGTACTCGGGGTTTTCTTTTCAACACATATAAAAATAAATCATAAAAATCCACAGATTCCTCCCCACATCTATGGCAAAATCCTCCACCTTCTGCCAGGCATGGATTTATGATTTTCTTTTATCCTAAAAAAAGATTTTAGTTTATTTTGCTATTTTTACACCTTCAAGCTTCTAGTTTGCAAAAATTCAATAGCACTTATATAGATCGCCCTATTCATTAGTTTCAGTCTTTATATCCAAGAAAGAAGTCTTGTCATTGATTTTTAATAATTATTAAATTTCTATTTAATATATAATTTATTTTGTTTTTTTTTAAATTTACTGATATAAGGGGAATTTGATTTATCTGGGATTAATTTCTAGTTTTATTCAGTTGTATATGTTACTATTTAAATTTTTTTTTTGTACCAGAAATTGAACCCAGGGGTCCAGGTGTGTTTTTCCATTGAGTCTCATCCCCAGCCATTTTTTTATTCTTTATGTTGAGACAGGGTCTCCCTAAGTTGCTTAGAGCCTCACTAAGCTGCTAAGGCTGGCTTTGAACTTGTGATGGTCCTATCTCAGCCTCTGGAGCTGCTGGAATTACAAGGGTACACCACTACCTTTGGCTCTACTTGAATTTTTGAAAGAGTTGCTTTGGAATTGTTGTTAATGGGAAATGATATATAGATATTGAGCTGCTGCCCTTTTTTTTTTTTTACCCACAAAGATACAGTCTGCCTGAACATGAAGCGACACAGGACTGAGAAATGAAGAGAAAGGAAGGTCTCACTATATTAGCCTATAAATCAAGCTGCTCCTAATATTTTATTTTGACTTGCCAGTTGAATCAATTTATTTTGATCCATTGTTTTCTCAGGTCAGTGAATGTTAGATTATTTTATTTGTGTACAACCTTACAAATACAGAAAAAAGGACGAGTTCAGTTTTAGACATATAGAGTTTTCATTGTGATGGAATACAACACAGCTTAGCAAGAAAATGTAAATTCAGGACAGGATATTAAGGAAAAGTTTAGGGTCATAATGACCTGGGGCTTGTTAGTCAGAACTATGTGTTAAGTTAGTGCTACAATAAGCTTCTTTATCTTCAGAAATCAGCAGGTTGTTTTTGAGAGTTGGAAATGAAGGACTATCCTGTCTGATTTTATTCCTTGGGAGCTTTTGTTCTAAGCAAAATTTTACTTGAAATGTCTTTGTTGTCCATTGTTCATATTATAAGGGAAATGAAACATTATTTTTAGCTTAGTAGTGCCAAAGGTAAGAGAAAGAACTCTGGGTGACTGTTCTTAGTAATTTTCCTGGCTATTGCCAACATTTAACCCACAGCATTCATTTTCCATAGACGCCAGAGAATCAACGAGTGTCTATTTTAGGGTGCAGTTTACTTTACCTGAACATGCGTGTGTCAAAAAATGCCTTGGTGTTTGCGACCTGCAGCATTTACTGGAATAGTGACATCATGTGATCTCATTTTAAATTATTCCCTAAATTTTTTCTAGAGAAAACCAGAAAACAAAAATAAAGACGTTTTGCTAAAACATTTTTTCCCCAAAAGGAATGTAAGCAGAATGAACCTGAGAGCAAGTCACTTCACTTGCAGTGGGTTTTCTGAACACCATCACTTTTACATTCTGTTGACAGCTACACTTTGCCCCAGATCTCATTTTCTCTATATTGTTAATAGTTAATCTTTGTATTATTGCTTACAGTTTATGTAAGAAATTTTGCAAACTCAAAAGATGATCTTTTCAATAACCCTCTAGTATAGATGATGTTTCTCTCATTTTGCCAGTGATGAACTAAATATAAGAGAGATAATTTCCCCAGGTTATATAGGTAATAGGTTTCAAAGCTCAGATTTCCTACTACAGCATTTTACAAGTATATGGTTGCACAGTATTTCGGCTTATTGACACTACTCTTTGAATTCAGTTGAATTAGCTATAGCAAGCTAACTACTGTACCAACAACTGCAAATATCAGTGGATTAGCAGAAGTTTGTTTCTCCACTATATAAAATTCAAGGCTAGAGATCTTTTATGTAGTCATCCAGGAACTTAGGGTCCCTTTATTGTATACCGATAGCAGGCTATATCCTTGAAGTTTTCTCCTTGGGAAAAAGACAGAGCATAGGACTATCTGTTGAAAATGTATGGACCAATTTGGAAGTGATACACATTATTTTTGACTATTTTCCATTGGCCAGAACTCAATCAGTCTGTCATAATAATTTCAGGGAGATTGCAAAATACAATCTAGTTAAGTGGCTAGCAGAAAAGGAAAGAGATATTTCAAACACCTACTTTTGCTATTGCACCTTGATTGATCTAATTTGGTGCAGAGATATTTGCCTTAAAATATTAAAGAATATTAAATATTTTTAAAATGGTGAGCATGTTTTGAAATAGAAACTCTCATCTTATGTGATTCTTAATCTCTGAGTCTTATCTTAAATCAGTTAGAATGAAATTCAACTACAAATAATAATAACCACAAAGTAACATTGGTATTGAAAGGGTAGAAATTTATTTCATTCTCTTTTATATGAAAGTTTTGAATTAAGCTTGGAATTAATTTATGAAGATCAGTCTGGGATAAGTCAATAAGCACTGCAATAATGTAATCACAAAGTTCACACCAGACTTCAAAATTAACATCAAAGTTAGGAAACATTAAAATTAAATTGCCTAAAACCAATGATAAAAAGGAAAATTCAAATTAAGCCAGAGATAAAGAGAATTTACATTCAAAAGAACCAAGATATGAATTATCACAGACTCATATTCAGAAATAATGAAAACTAGAGAACAATGAAGTGATATCTAAGTGTGAGTATATTAGTAAGTTTCCCATTACTGTGACAAAATACCTAAGATAAATAACTTATGAAGAAGAAAAGATTTATTTTGACTCATGTTTTCAGAAGTTTTATTCCATGATCACTTGCCCCCTTGCCTTTGGGCCATGGGCAAGGCAATGAATTGTGGTGGGAAGTGTTGGCAGAGGAGGCTCTTTACTTTATTTGTAGCTAGTAAGTAAAAAAGCGAGATAAAATGTGGCCAGGATCTAACATCCCCTTCAAAGGCATATCCCCAGTGACCTAACTTCCTTCTAAGATGTCCTATTTCCTAAAATCCCAACACTTTCCAGGCACTGCAGGCTGGCAAATAAGCCTTCAGGACATGGTCTTTGAGAAATATCCCAGATCCAATTTATAAAAGTGAGAAAAGGGCTAGGGAGGCCAACCTAGAATTATCTATCTGCTGAAAATATCTTTCAAAAATCAAGGTAAAACACTTTGATTCTTAAGCAAACAAAAACTTAAGATATTTTATTGTCAGCAGATATGCATTACAAGAAGTGCTAATGGCAATTGTTTGTTATCAGAATGATATCTGGATATACAGAAAGGAATACAAAGCCCAGGAATTATAAATAAAATGAAAAATATAAAATATTTTTATCTTTTTAAAATTATTCTATAGAAAAGCAATTAAGAAGAAAATAATATATTGAAGACTTCATAAAACATAGATATATAATATCTGGCAACATCAACAAAAATAAATGGCAGGAATAAAATGGAAGCATAAAATTGTGTGTTTTTTCTTAATTGTGTCTACAGTGATACAGTGACATTTCTTGAACCTACCTGAGACTTGACACTGAAAGACAAACCAGGACCATGCTATAAGGAGAGACTGGTATAATCCAGAGAAGGAAAACTAAGATCTACTTTCCTTGAAGAGAAGTCCCTGGAGCCACAATCTTGTAGGGACATTTAAATAAACTTTTAATTGAAAACATTTGACAAATTGCTGGAAACTGACTATAGACTAGCATAGAAGTAAAAGTTCTTGGTCTTGCAGTCATAGGGAGATTGAAACTTTTTTTTTTTGTGAACTTTACTTTGAAAAACCCAGCCAGATCCAAGAAAATAGGTGTGCCAGGGGTAGGGGAACAGCAATTGTTTTCATTTTCTAGGGCCGTTATTTTAAAAGTACCACAGATAGTGTGGCTTTAAACAACAGAAATTTGATCTCTCCCACTTTGAGAGACTAGAAGACTAAAATCAAGGTGTTACCAAAGCCATACCCACTCAGAAATTAGTAGGGGAGAATTTCCTCTTGTCTTTTCCTGTCTTCTTGGAATGCCATTGATCTGTGCTGTGGCTGCATCACCCCAATCCATATGCCACCGCACAGCCTCTCTGAGTGGCACCTGTGTTCAAATTTATCTCTTTTTATAAGAACACCATCCTAATGACGTAGACTTGTTAATCAAGTCTACCCAGACCCTGATTCCAAATGAGGTCATATTTACAAACACCAGAAGTTAGGACCTTTTTTTTTTAACAATTCAATTCATAATAATAATCCTTGAGAAATAACACCCAGAGATTTAATAATAAAGGCTAACACTTCAGGAGCAAAGCTGTTTCCAGGGTCTTATCCCACATCAAGTAATGGAATTCCTCTCACTCCATTGCCTTCAAGCTGCCTTGTCTTACCTAAGAGGAAAAAAAAAAAGTATCGAACAGGCGTTAGAATGTTAAGAGAATGGATTAGTGATGCTTCAGCCAAAGAAAGGACTATGGTGTATAGTAAAATAATAATAATAATAATAATAGTAATAATAGTAGTAGTAATAAAAGCTATACCACTGAAGAGCATTTTTGAAGTCCCACAGTCCTGAAATTCAGGTTCACTAGAAGACTGAGATTTAATCAAAGGATTACAGAACTCTCCTCTCCCTTACACCTCGCCCCCACACCAATAGGCTCCAGTATAATAACAGTGGATTACAGCTGAAAGAACTGCAAGACACAGAATTTCTTTGAAGAGTAGTACTTAAGGAAACCCAAAGTCAGAAAGGGAGACAAAAACAAGGGCACTAAAGAAACTTGAATCTTCTGGCATTTATAGAAGAGCAAACATTAAACAGCCCAACTTCTAGTCAGATTAGCTTAAATCCTCACACTAAAGGCCTATTAATCTCAGTCTCTATTACTCAATAAAATATACCCAGCTTTCGGAGCCTGCCCAAAGGAAAGAAAAAACAAAGTCTGAAAAGACAATTCATCCTCAGATCATTGTTATCTATGATATGACTGCTGAAATTTTTACATTGGGAATTTAAAATATGTTTGATCAATATGTTGAGGATTCTCAGGAAAAAGTAGATGATAGGTCAGAGCATATGGGTATTGTAAGTAAAGAGAAGAAAACCCTAGGAATCAAAAGGAATTTTTGGAAATCAAATATCCTGAAACAGAAATGAAGAATGCCTTTGATGACTCATCAGTAAACAACATTGCTAAAGGATCAGAAGGCATCAAGATAGGCAAATGGAAACTTTCCCAACTAAAATTTAAAGAGGCAAAATAAAAAGAAAGGACAGACCAACACCCGAGAACCCAAGAATGATTGGGCATTCTCTGGAATACCAGAAGTAAAAGAGAATCAGGGGAAAATGAACACACACACACACACACACACACACACACACACACACGTGAGTGGGAACTTTCCAAAATTATAAGCACACCAAATCACAGGAACTTTAGAGAACAAGCATGAAAAATAATTAACAAACATACAAAACTTACACCCATATACACCCCTAACGGCATCATATTCAAACTTCAGAAAAATAAAGATGAAGAGAGTTTTTGAAAGAAGCCAGAGTTGGTGGGGAGGTTCTTTTATCTATAGAGGAACAAAAGTAAAAATATACCAGACTTACAATCAGAAACCATGTAAGAAAGAAGAGAGTGGAATGTTTTTAGTGTTGAAAGAAAAAAAAATACACTAATGTAGAAATCAATACCTTGAGAAATTATGCTTCAAATGTGAGGGGAAATTAAAGATTTTTCCTCAAAGAACACCTGAGATATTTCATTTCCAGCAAAGAACATGAAAAAAAATTCTTCAGACAAAGGGAAAATGATATAGGTTAGAATCTTGGATCTACATAAAAACACCATCAGACCCTTTGGGTGAATTTTCTGTTTTATAGTTGAAGAAGGGAAAACCCCAAATGAAATTGAAGCACCTTGCAGTGTCACAAAGTAAGGAAATATTCAAAAAACAAAAGATGTGCCATGTCAAAGTGGTATAGGAGCCAACACAAAAGAGCTCCCAATGGGCAAAACTGGAATTATTTGAGCAACAAAGTTAATAATGTAATATTGAATTCTTAACTAAAAGCATAAAATAAGTATGATGAGTCTCTACTGATATTTATAAATGATGGAACCAGTAAAAAAGTAAGAGAGATACAACATTCTTACACAAAAATTCCATGCAGTATATGTTGACACTCTTCCTTACAGGATTAGGAGAGTAGGAAGTTATTCTTAGAAGTTTGTTTCCAAGAATGTAGAGGGAATATATAGTAACTCTACTGTCTTTCGTGCCTTGTAGACACTAACTTAACCACATGATCAAGTTTAACATCAACCGTAGTTAAGTCATGTTGTTATCATTTACATTGATATAAGGTGAGAAGAAGCTCACATCATTTCCATGGTATTCTTTCTCAAAATTAATAATCCACAAAATAATCATAATAAATGACAAACTCATATTGAGGGACATGTACAAAATACATGGCCATTACTCTTTAAAACAGTCAAGGCCATGAAAAAGAATTGTGAGACATTTTTGGACACCAGAAGAGATGGAGACATAATCAATAGTTGCAGAAAATGTCCTAGATTGTGTTCTGGAAAAATTGATGAAATCTGAATAAAGTTGAGTTTAATATATGGTAATGTATCAATGTATTTAAGATTTGGGCAAATATACCATGGTTGTGTAGGATACCGACATCAGGGGGAAGTAGAATGGAAAACAGGGTATATAGAAACATTTTATATATTTCCAAAATAAAAAATACAAAAATATAATTGGAAAGCAAGATATACACACCCAAAAAAGATTTGGGGTGACTATATTAATATCTGACAAGCTGGACTTTAGGAAAAACAATATTCACTGAGATAGAGTGATATATTTCATAAAGATAGGGCAAATGTATCAATAAAATGTAGCAATGTAGATATGCATTTATCCAATAACATCTTCAATACAAAAAAAGAAAAAATGAGTAGGAATAATGCAAGAAAGCAAAAGGCATTAGCAGTAAGTATTATTATATAAGCTCATATTCTCACACAAGGCTACCTGACTATAGGTGATTTCAACATTCCTGTTCTACTGGATAATAAAAAATAAATAAATAAAGAGAAAGAGAAACTCAAAGACACTACAAATCAACTAAATCTAATTGATACTGTTAAATATTCTCCCCAACACCAACAGAATGTATTTTTTATACAGTTTACATGGAGCATTAATGATAATATGTTAGAGCCATAAACCAAACTTTAGGACTTATAAAAGCATTGAAACCATACAAAGTATTTTCTTTGACTACAATTAGAACTAAATTGGAAATCAATAACCAAGAAAAGATATCTTGAATATACCTGAATGTTTAGAAATTTAACAATAAACTTTCAAATAAATCACTGATCAAAAAGAAACTACAAGGAAAATCACAAGAAGATAGTTTGAACTGGATATAATGAAAATACAGCACAAAAACTTGTGTAAGATTTAATTAAAGCAGAATTGAGAGAAATTTCCAGTTTATGATGCTTAAGTTTAAAAGAAAAAAGGTATAAAGGCAATGTCTAAATTTCCATGAGAAAATGGGAAAAAAATAACAAAACCAAAACAAAGTAGGTACAGTAAAATAATACAAAGTGGAAAGTAGTGGCATAGAAAACCTAATAATAGAGAAATATCAATGAGAACATGAGCTTGCTCTATAAGCAATAGAGTATAAGTTGAATAGGTAATGTCTTTTTGAATCAAATCATACCACAAATTCTTTCATTTTAAGCCATGTCGGGTTCATAGGTGAATCGAAGTCTTTCTAATATGCCATTCAGTTTAATTTTTGTTGTTTTAAAATAATTGTGGTTCATGGGCCACTGGAAAATGAGTTTTTTTGTTAATTATTAGGATATTTCTACTGGTCTCATGTGGGAGGTTTTTACCTTTTACATACACATTCTTTTTTTTATAGAACAAATAATATTTTTACATAAACTTTATATTTTTTGGTTTTTGGTGTATATTTTATTGTAAAAAAACTTCTTTACATGTTTTTTAGACTTAAAAGAAGATTGATAAAATGGATCAATATCTAACAATACTGATCCAAAGAAGGAAAAGTCAAAGATGACAAATACTGAGATGATATCAACGGGATAATATGAAGAAAAATAAAAGTACAACAGGAGCATAAAAGAAATCTAGGTCAGCCAATTTAACAACTTGGATGAGATGGACATGTTCTAATTCAAAAGATTGACAATGCCAAGTGTTGGTGAGGACAAGGAATAAGTGGGATTTTCTTCTATGGCTTGAGAATGTAAAATGGTAAAGCCACTTTGAAGAATACTATGGGAGAACTTTATGAAGTGACCACTCTGTCCTTGGGTGCTGAGTATTAGAAGATGACCACTTTCAGCCTAGACCCTCTCCTGGGACCACCCAGGGGCCAAGCACAGCTGCTTCACTCAAAGTCTTCACTCCACCTTCCTAGAAAGAGATTTCATCAAATTCGAAGGGGAGATCTGAGTGTAGTGTCTAGCCTTTTCATTCTAATTTGAGACTCCTCTGGAAGGTCAATCAAGTCCAAAGGTCTCTGTAGACTGAGCCTTTGGAAGGCCTGCATTGTTATTTAATCTCCAGCTACCTAGTCCTTTGTTTATATAGTAGAGTGTTTATAAATGAACTATTGGGAATAGCCAAAAACAAACAAATAAACAAACAAACAAACAAAAAACCCTGAAAATTCCTATTACCAGTCATTTATACAAATTATAATGCCTTCCCACAATGGAATATTATACATCAATGAGAAAGCACAATGTAAGATTACATATCAAAATGTGAATGAATCTCACAAACAAGCAATGGAGTAGAAGAAGCCGTACACAGGGCATATGTACATATGCTTTAGTATTGTACAAAAGTAGGCAATATTTTCCTGTGTTGTTACATGTCAGGATAATAATTATCCTTGGGGCTGGAGGAGTCTGATGACTAGAAGGAAACACAAGGGGACTTCTGGAATCTGCAGTAGTCTGTTTCTCAGTCTGGATTCTGGATGTTGATTTCATTATAATCACTGAGTTCAGTTATGACATATATATGAATTGATATGTAGGCATATTGTACTGCAATATTATATTTTAAAACTGTATGTATAAACACAAGATTGATTCTGAGCCTCTGAACAACCTCTTGAAACTGGTGAAGTTGGAACCATTATTTTAGAGAGAAAAAAATGAAGTTTTGAAAATGCAGTTCAATTCAATTTGACAAATAATGTTTTAGGCCAAGAAATGATGATACTCTACCATGTATGAAATACATGGTACTTATAATTCAAAAAAATGAAATAATTTACTACCTGAGCAATTGACTCAAAAAGGACCATAGAATTTTAGAAATAGACTCCACCCCCAACCACCACTACACTTTTTCTCTAGAGGAGGTGGGGCCAAGAGCATATAGATTTCATGCCCTGATTCAGGTTCGATTTCCGGTCTGCTCTTAATCCTGAGTGACATAGATAAGTTAGCTAGACTCTGTACCTTTGTTTCATCATCTGAAACATTGTGCTAAGATATCTACCTCAAAGCACGGCTCTCAGGGTTAATTTTCAAAATCTGGGAGTGTGCCCCAGTATACCAAACAGCAACCAGTAGTTTCTATGTAAGTTCATAGCCCTTCATCTCAGGTGATTTGAGGTGAAGGAGTCAAGGTCCATCCCTCCTTTCCCTGGTGCTTTTCTGTTCCTCTCATTCCATGTGCACAAGATGCGAGGTGTTAGGTACACTGGGACGTGTGGGACATGCCACACAGAGCTGTGCACTTTCCAGGGAATCTGCCTGTGGAGCTCCTATGCTTCACGACCTGTGGCTGGAGATCCTCTGGCCCAGCAGGGAGGCAGCAGCTCTCCCTGGTGTTGACGGCATGGCTGTGAGGGGACAAATGAGTAATCCTTTCTGAGAGGAAAGTAGATACTGCAGCCTGGAAAGCACAGGTTCAGAGAGGCTGAGCAGGGCAGTGAGCTCAGATGAGCAAGGCCCACCATCTTGGGTATGTGATGCAAAGCCTGGGGAATGCGTCCGAATCCAGTCCAGAGGCCGTCCTTATGCTCTGCTGCCCTCTGAGCCCTGGCAGCTGTTATTGTGACTGATAAGTGACATCCAGACCTTTGCTGACACTGTCCTTCCTTCTTGTCTTTCACCCTCTGCTGATCCTGTTTTCCACATGCACATGAAAACTGGAGTTTACTGAAAATGAGCCGCTTGCCTTCAGCGTGCTGGCTCTCTACTCTGCATGTATATTTCTGTGGCGACTGCTGCTTACTAATCTGTCCTTGCCTGACGTGTATTTGTGCCAGCAAGGCTATCAGCAGCAAATGGAGTCTCTCTCATACCCATGATATTTCCCAAAATTGAGAAAAGGGAATTCACAAATCAAATAAACCATCTGATGTAGCTTTGAAAATCAATTTGAGGGGCATCTCTAGGAAGCTATGTATAATATCCTCAACCTGTAATTGCTCTACTCTTTAGGTTCCCTTAGCATCCTGTACACACATTTACATGGTATTTAAATCCTCTATTTATGCATTTGGCAGGTCCCTTAGATGTAAGTTCCTTGAGTTCAAGGACCGCATCCTATTTGTCTTTGTTTTTTCTGGTACTGAACATAGTAAACACAAATGGCTAATTGGATGGTTGGTTGAGTGTAGTTTAGTCAACACAGAGTCAAATGGTATTGTAGGTAATAGAAAGAATATAATTTGACCTTCATATTTCTGAGAAGTCTGAGCTTATCTTTCTAAAGAGAACTCTGAGCTTCTACTTCAGGAAAAGAAAAAAAAGATGTAGGAGCAAGGTTAGTCAGGTTCTGTGTACTTCCAATCAGTCCATTGGGTAACATCTAAACAAAATAAGGAATGCTCCAAACCACACTGCTACAGGACTGCTCCCTCCCAAGCCCCTGTGAACATTTCTTGGAAATGTTTAGATCTTCCATTTAACTAGACTATTTAAAGCTGGGGCTTTAGTTCATCCTCTGCAGTTTCACAGCCCCTTTGGTTGGTTCCTGGTCCTCCCCTGGGGGATTCCTCCAACAGTGGACATGCCTCCTCAGCCATTCTCCAAGTATTAAGCATGAGGCTCAAGCCTGAAGAGAGCAAAAGGGACCTGAAAAGCCAAAATGGGAAAACTAAAATTGGGTGTTAAATAGCCATGCTTCCTGGAGCCACCTGCCAAGACATATCAGAAGAAGGCTATGGCTGCTGTGTCCCTCCACAGCCCCTGGGCTACCCACACTGCTAGAGCCTGTTTTTCAGAGCTGCATCCATCAGACCTCATACCTGAGTTCTGCAAGAAAAAATCGAAAAGAAATATATCTTGGGACAATATGTTTCACTCCCCACTTTCATAATTCATGAAGCACAGTCTGTCAAGGCAGATCTGAAGAGTTTGCATTCATATTTTTTCATCAGTATTGGCTACTCAAAGACTGAAGAGTAGTCACTTTCAAGTGCTAACCAGAATATTCCACAAAAAAAGAGAGTAATATACTTCAAGGAAAAATTCTTACTTCTTTACTAAACCACAAGAATAAAATTCACAGTAAGCATAGAATATTTGTTTTTTCCAATTTCTGTTAATCAAAATATTCAGATGTCCAGTCAGTCCTAAAACACTTTTCCCAAAACAAGGGAGCTATCTAATTATGTACATAGAGACAAAGACAAATATTTGTGATCTTAATGTACTATTAAAAATAATTAACATTTATGGAGTGGGTACCATGTGCCAGGGACTGTGCTAAGCACTTTCCATGCATTCTCTTCTTTAATCCTCCCAAAATCCTGTGAAAAGTCACAGTGATGTATTCTGGGTGTGGTTTAGAGTATGTCTGGTGTGGTGTCAAAATCCCATCATTCATTTCTCCTTTTCTCCTGAGTTCTCAATAAAGACTATATTTCCCAAAGAAGAGAAAATGGAATGGCTCTGTGGAATATTCTGGTTAAGCACTTAAAAGTGACCTATTCTTTGGTCTTTGAGTAGTCAATACTGATGAAAAAATATGAATGACAAATGAAAGAGAAAGTGCTGATATTGTTTATGACTGGGAAAGTTTTAAACAGAAACTCTTACAAAATAGGATTGGAGAAAACTGCTTAGGCTTGAATCTTAGGAGAGGGAGTAGAGGACTTTTAAGCAGAGCAGACCCAGTACCTACTCAGTAAGGCTTCGGCCTCAGAGGCAAGAACAAAGCATGGTGTAGTCAGATCTGAAATACAAATCTTAAAATCTGACTTTAAGATACTGCTGCTCCACCCAATAAGCTCAGGTTCTGACCAAGAGATTAGATTCTCCCTGGGAGGGTTCTAGTGAGGTCAGATGACACAGCTGAGTGAGGTAAGGAAGGAAGCATTCTCTCTTAGTGTGGATTCAGGCACACATGAATGTCCTCCCTTGCTCTACAGAGGAAGAGTTCAAAACTTAGTGAGGTTAAATGTCTTGCCTGCAATCACATGATTAGAAAAGGTATTCAAAAGCAAGTTCTCTGGCTTGATGTCCTTAGCTTTTTTTTTTTTTTTTTGAGAGATTGAACTCAGGGGCACTCGACCACTGAGCTACATCCCCAGGCCTATTTTGTGTTTTATGTAGAGACAGGGTCTCACTGAGTTGCTTAGTGCCTCTGCGTTGCTGAGGCCAGCTTTGACCTCACGATTCTCCTGTCTCAGCCTCCCAAAGTGCTGGGATTACAGGCTTGCGCCACCACGCCTGGCTTGATGTCCTTAGTTTTTAACCTAATGATACTGTTAGTGGACCTTTGACTTTTGCCCACATCCCAATATATAGGAACTTAACTCTTTCAGTTTTTCCCTATAATTTATAGGAACCTCCAAGACTATCTCACTCTTGTATTCATGAATTTAGCTTGATGTCTTCATTTTGAACCTGTCACTGATTTTTTTTCCCTTCTCCAGAATCTTTGGAGAGGTTGCTACCTATGAATTGGCTAAAATATTCTCTTTCACAGTATGAAAACTTGTGTGGGTTCTCTGGAATCCATCTTTACTACTACCTATACATTACAGGCCTTGAGGAGATAAGTTATTTCATGTTAGAATTCAGAGTTCTCTTGTACTAAATTCCTGTTGGCGTCTATGGTGAAGTAGAAAGAATTCACTCTCATTACTTCTTTTCAGTGGGTTTCAAGGAAAGCAGGGTGTTTCTAATAGTTTTAGAGAAATCTGTTCCTTCAGTGTACGTTTGCAGAATCAGATGCTTCCCATGGGACTGTTCGGGATGACCATGACAGAAGCAGTGGGTTGCTCAGACATCCCTTTCCATTTTGGTGTCTCAGCTTGAATCAGATGCCATTATAATTTTGTCCTTGGGCCCAAGATTTTTAAAATTTCATAAAGCATGAATCCTAAGGACAGACTGACTTTAATTCAGTAGAAGGCATTAAATATTGAAAAAATGTTCTACTTTTTAGAGAGAGCTAACACATTCCTCATTATTAATATCAAAGGTGAAAATAAATATGAAGGGATCACTTTGTTATTGGCCCTCAAGTGCTGCCAGCTCTCCACACATCATGCCATGGGCTGTGGAACATTTCTTGTATATTTGTTAAGGACTGAACTTCAGACTTACCAGATTCTCCTACTGTTTTTTTTTTTTCCTTCTAATGTCTAGTAATTGGCCATGTCCTTTGTCCTTATAGTGATTCATACTCAGGGTGCCTATGTTAGTCAGATTTTCATCATTATGAACAAACTACCTGACAAGAACAACGCAGAGGAGAAAAAGTTTATTTGGGGTTCAAAATTTCAGAGGTTTCAGTCCATAGTCAGTCCACTTCTTTGCTCTGGGCCTGTGGTAAGGCAGAAGATCACGGTGAAATGGTGTGGTGGAGGAAAGCTACTGAGGTTATGGCTGCTGTGAAGCAGAGAAAGAAAGAGAGGCACCAGGGACAAAATATAACCCCAAAATATAACCCCCAGTCACTTAATTCCTTGAGCCACACCCTACCTGCCTACAGTTGCCACCTGGTATCATAGATTACCATCATTAAATTATTAATACATCAAATGGATTAATACACCAATTATGTCATAGCTACCATAATCAAATCATTTACCTCTGAACATTCTTGCATCATCTCACACATGAGCTTTCAGGGGACACCTCACATTCAAACCATAAGTGATTCACTGACGAGATACCTCCTCACCCCAAAACACTCCTCCCATTTCACCCTTGTTGTCACCCACACTTGTGAATTAGAGACTCTTTCTCTCAGTTTTGGCTTCATGGAATGGGCTCAATCCCTCACAGCCCTCAAACAGGGGAATGAATATAATTCCCTTCTAGAGTTTGAATATTAAAGTTTCTAAATGTCAATTCCAAAGACAAAAAGTAATTTTACAACCCCAATGATCTAAATTTCTAGGATAGCAAAGCAGCATGAGTTGGAAAGGGAAGGTTTATTTAATAATTCCTTTCAATCCTCTCTTGCTAAGCCCCCACTCCATGCAAGCTCTCACTATGTAACATGATAGCAGCTCACAGAGCTGGATAAGACACACTGCTCAAAAAGTACTAGCAGGGAAATAATACATGCTCTGAATTCTTTTCAAAGTAATTTATTTTTATACTTAATATGTACCAATAACATAAATAACTGAAGGCAGTACAATATGATGGTCATAACAATATGTAAGTAAATTGCTTATTCACTCGAAACAAAAAGGATTCAGAAAACTTTAATTATGTTTTGAAAAATGACAAGTGGAAAATGATTTTATGGCAGGATTCAAGTCCTTGTAGGTGACAAGTTGAATTTGGTGATGTTTAGCCTGAATGTGGAACTTGTTTAGAGAGAAAATGAGAGATAACTATAGATGTACACTCAGGAGTTGAAATGGAGAGGGTGGTTGCTCATGTCAGAGATTTCAAACTCCATTTCATAAGCAGTGAACAATCTTCGAGGTTTGCATTCCAGGATCCTTTTGGATACAAAGTGACTCTTAAGAATGTCAACAGTGAGGAGACAGGATGGGAGGCAGACTAGAAAAAAAGTAAGGAAGAAAGCTGGGACTCTTCATTGACCAGTCTAGAGACCATGTGGTTATATGAAATCTTTGTGGCATGAGCCTTTATAAAGAATGACACCTGTTTCTTGTTTACTTCTTATAAAATCCACTTTATCGTATTGTGGAAAGTTGGAAAAATTCTGAAGAAAATAGAGTTAAAATGAAATTAATCTATAATTCTGTAATTAGAAATGGAGTAGTTTATATTTTTGTCTATTTGCCATCTATATTCTTTTGTGAAATTGTGTATATGTGTATAATTTGTATTTTTTCAGGATTAAGATTATATTGTACTTTTTAATAGTGGTTGTTAAGCTTAATATCATATCACAAGCATTTTAAATACACTTTATGATGTCAATTATCTTTTATAAAATGATAGAAAATTGAACAGAAATTGTTTAAGTGACTATAACAAGAACAGGTTTTTTTTGCTTAACTCATTGTGAATACTGTTTTTGTTTGTAATAAAAATCATTTAGAAATACTTTAAGTGTTGTACAATATTACTCATACAGAAATATCATCATTTATTCATGCACAACTACATTTATTTATTCATGCTTCAAAGTTAAAACTAAACTCAAAGACAGCCTATTCCTTAATACGTTTATTACAAATCAAAAAGAAGCCAAGTATAAAACATAAGGAGTTAGAAAGACACCAATAAAATGAACTAGAGAAAAGTAAAAGGAATTTTTTAATTAAGATAACACCAAATAACAATGGATTAGGAAACAGAAAAACAGTAGACTTGATAAGGAAGCAGAGCTGGTAACATTGCTCTTTAAAACTAGCAATAAAGTTTGATCTTCAACCTTGAGGTGAGTGGATTCTTCTTCCAGCTGCACTGACAACTGTGCTGGAGGAATATGCACAGTCAGGTTTCATTCCTGACCTCTCTTACACCCATTCTCAATGAGTTAAAAAAAAAGAATTCATAAATACCAAATCCATTTAAAGGAGATAAAGTAAATGTAATGTGCTTTTGTGATACTAGAAGAAATACATCTTGGATAAGTCTAATTTCACATGTATGAAAGACACATTTCCATGGGTCAAGAATAGGTTTCAGAGTTATATAGGTCCTTACATGTGTTTTGAGTTTAGGTAAAGGTCAAAAGCCTCATTCTTAGGTTATTCTTATGGGGCAGAAAGAAAACACACAGATATTCTCAATTCACAAAGGAGGTAGTGAAAGACACCTTAGTGAAGGGATCCTTATGTGAGCTCATTGTCAGACTACTACTTTCCTACTCTTTCTCCACTGACTGCCCCATGACTGGAGCAAGCTCACCTCTGAACCTTGGTATCTTCAACTGCAACATGAAACATTGAGGATGCTGAGATTCTGAAAAACAGATAGGAAAAGAGCACCATGTTGAAGAACAGCTACTATTTCTTATGATATCTGTACCAAGAAGTTCATCTTACTTCAAATCCCATTTTTTAATTCTCTTCATGCCTGTAATCCCAGCCACTTGTGAGATTGAGGCAGGAGGATCAAAGGTTCTAGGCCAGCCTCAGGAAGTTGACAAGACCCTCGCAACTTAGCAAGATCTTATCTGGAAAAAAAAAAATCTGGGCATGTAGTTCAGTGTTTAAGTTTCCCTGGTTCCAATTCCTATATACCTCTCCACCCACAAAGGAAAAGTGGGTGGCAGAAACTCATTTGTTCTTCATTCATTCATTCAGGAAGCGTAACGACTTGATCAGCCACTATGTCAAGATGCCTTGCAAAATACAAAGGTAAATAGGACCTTGTTTCTGCCTTTGGAAAATTTTAAATTATTTATAGAACACAATACAAAGCACGGAGGGGGAAAAAAGGAGGCATGATTATTAGTAGAAGAGATTCACCTGAGTTGGACTTCTCTGAGAAAGTGGTGATGGAGATGCACCTTAAGAGAGTGGGAGTGAAAGGATGTCATGGGGATGCAGAAAGGCAGGAAAGGCTTTCCAGCCGGAAGTGAAGCAGGTCATGGAATTTTCGTTCCATTACCCTCAGCAGTGAGGTGTTTAGATTCACAGGAAAACTTGTAACAGACACAACCTATGCTGAAGGAATAATGCTTGGACCTCAAACAGGGATTAAAGATAGGATGCTCAGGGCGGCAACAGCAGCAGTTCCTTCTCTGCTGGAAAGAAACAGAGACATTAGAGAGGAGCTACAAGGTAGAGAACTGGAATACCTTCAAGGCACCTCTCTGTGTGTTTAACAGTCAGGAAGCGCTCTCTCTCTCTCTCTCTGTACTGGGGATTGAATTTAGGGAAGCTTTCTTTTTTATCAATGCCATTTCAAAGATGCGAAGCACAGTGTGCTGGCATTAATTCGCCTTTATTTACCTTCTCTAATATAGTTAGCAGGTCCCACAAAAATGAAATATCTCTGGCATGTTAGATTGTGGAGACACTCTCTTCCCTTAACAGATAAATAGTCATGTCTGGCTGGATCTGGAACATCTTGTGTGACTGCAAGTGCTTTCCACAAAAGCCTGAGATCAGGCCATGTGCTTTGTGTCTTTGTAATTGTCATCCCTGTAATAAACTAAAAATGTGGCACTCGATCTGGAGCACACCCAACCTCTGCTTAGCTGTGAGTTCATGCAGGAAAACATTGCGACCTATCTCCACAGAAAGACTGTAAGTTTATTTTGCTCCAAGATTGGAAGCAGACTAATGTTTGAGCAATTTAGACAAAATGGCTATTTTTAATCATGGTATCATTTGAAGAAAAAAAATTGAGTCATTTACAAGAAAATGGTTGCAGTTTATTTTAGGAGTAATCAGTTTTATCACGAGAAGTTTAACATTTCTGGGTACAAATTAGTTATTTTTGAAGTTTAAGCTATGCTCTTTTGTAAGTTTTCTTTCTTGCCAACCCCCAGTACTGTATAGCATTCAGTGATTTCGTTTTGCAATATTTCTGTGAGATCTAAATTAATAAGGGATCATAATAAAAGGAAATATTTTATCTATAGGGTCGTTTATTCCAAAAGACCTACTATGTTTCAGATACTATACTAAATACCAGGTGTGAAGTTGACATAGCCCTTGTCCTGTAGGAGGTTACATTTGTCCAGGAGTCTAAGACATGCACACAAATATCTCTACTATCATTCATAAGATAATTTTATTATAATAACTTAAAAAGATCATAGAGGGCATGACATTTTGGATGGATTTAAAGAAGCTAATGGGACTCTAACAAGTTGAAATGGAATGAGATTACAGAAAGAAAAAACCAGCATGTAAAAGGAAGTGAAAGCACAGTTTCTTTGAGAAGGCATCCTGGTTAAGAGGAAAGAAAGTATGAATGTCCAGACCTGGGTTTGAACCCTGCCCAATCCTCCAGTAGCTGAGGAATCTCAGACAAGTTACTCAACTTCTCTTGTAAACTGATAATACTTATTGTGAAATGTTATTCTTTGATTAAATAACAATATATGTAAAAGTGTCCATTGCCCTAAGTATGCTCAATAAATATAATCTAATATTATTCTAAAGTAACACATTTCTTTGGCTCAGAGCATGATGGGAGAGAGGCAGAAATAGAGAATAGAAAGGATGAGACCAAATCATGTGAGAGTAAAGTTAAGAAGTTTAGATTTTGTCTAAAATCTATGTCAACTTCACACCTGGTATTTAGTATAGTATCTGAAACATAGTAGGTCTTTGGAATAAACGATCATATAGGTAAAATATTTCCTTTTATTATGATCACTTATTAATTTAGATCTCACA
The DNA here is from genome assembly GCA_004024805.1 of Geosciurus inauris. Lineage (NCBI taxonomy): Eukaryota > Metazoa > Chordata > Mammalia > Rodentia > Sciuridae > Geosciurus > Geosciurus inauris. Next base: position 32,098 of record PVHX01015964.1, read on the forward strand.
GAAATATTGCAAAATCATGTGAGAGTAAAGTTTAGAAGTTTAGATTTTATTCTGCAAGCAATCAGGAGCTACTAGATTTTCAAGCAAGTCTAGACTGTAGTTGGATTGATGTTCTGGAGAAATTAGCCTGGGACAAGGAGGAGGATAGATGGAGGGAGGGTGGACTGGAAGGCGACTATAGTGATCCAGGTCAGAGAGGCTGAGGACTTGAACTCTGCATTGGCTGTGGGCTAGAGGGAAGGAAAGGGCCCACAAGAAATGTAATGGAGAGATCAAACTAGCAGTGCTTGCAGACCGCAAGAATGTGAGAGTAAAAAATCCCAAATGATCTTGCAATGAAACACTGCGGCCTAAATGACAGCAGCTTTGTATTTTCTTCTGCAGTGGCACTGGTGGGTCTGCCTATTTGTCCAGCTGCTTAGGGCCAAAGAAGTCTAAATCCACATTGAGAGGAACACATCTATTTTCTGCTGTTAAGTCATTCATAGGCACGTGAGGGTGTAGAAGGAATTTAATTGTGCCATCTATTCAACCTTTTGGTGTTTACGGACAGATCTTTGACATCTTGAGAAAGGGATCTGAATCATGTAGTACCTCCCTAGCAGCTAAGAAGTGAGTATTACTTTTGCCCAACTTTACCAATATGGAGACAAAATAAATTGTTTTGCTTTTCTTTTAATGCTTAAATGCCAGTTAGAGTTCAATCAAATTTAGATAAGTCATCCTGAAGTTTATATACAAATCAATAGTAAAAAAATTAGCCATTTTATAGCTGGGTGCATGCCTGTACTCCCAGCAATTTGGGAGGCTTGAGACAAGAGGATCCCAAGTTCAAGTTCAGCCTCAGCAACTTAGCAAGACCCTGTCTCAAAGTAAAAAATAAAAAATGACCCAGGGATGTAGTTCAGTGGTAATCACCCCTGGGTCTGGGTTCAGTCCCTAGTTCCAAAAAAAATAAAAGCTGAGTTTTGAAGTAATATGCATACAGCCCTGCAGAAACACACTGTTAGAGTAAAGTCAGGCAAGATCATTTCCAGTTTTATTACTTTTGAGTACAAATTCATGGGGACTTGTTTACAAACTATAGAATCAAAGGCTGCCAATTAGAATTAGATGAGGAATGATTCCACATTAGTAGAAAAACATCAATTCCCTCAAATTTGAGGTCCAATTAGCAAACAGAACTACTATTAAAACAAGTATAAGTTCTGTAAGTTTATAATCCTCTGTCATTTGCAGAAACTCATCATTTGTCCTTTCTGCTTAGAAACAAAATGTTATCTAGGATTTAATTCTAAACTATTGATACTTATCTTTAATGGCCATTTAAAAAGTCATTTTGAATATTAAGTGTTGCTTCCCAAATATACTGTTAAGTGTTGTTAACAGTATATTTGGGAGGCATTCAAGAATATCTGGATTGGGATCATCATTAGGAATAATGAAGCATAGAATTTTAGACCTGAAAGTGTCCTTAGATATAATCTTCTACTTGTGATCCCCTATGTAATGAATATGTATAGTATCATCACAAGAACTTCCAGTAAGATAGGAAGAATGAAAAGAAACCTATTAGGAACACCTAATCTAAAGGTGGAACTGTCTAATCCTCAGGGATTTGAAAGTATTTAATGTAGAATAAAAAAAATTTAAATGAACCAACTCATTGAAACCAAGAGTAGAGCAGTGGTTGCCAAAATATGGGTGGTGGGGGAAATAAGATGTTATGCCAAAGAGTGCAGACTTTCAATTACAAGATGAACATGTTCTTTGACCTAATGTACAACATGGGTGATGATAGAGGTGTTAATTTGATTATAGTCATCATTCATAATACGCACGAATATCGAATCAACACACTGTATACTTCAAGTTCATTCACTCTTTAAATGTCAATTAAATATGCTTAAACTTTTAAAAGATTAAAGGAGTCAAATACTAAGTGCAGTAAACATTGCTATCTGTATCAAAGAAGAAAGTGGATAGAGTTAAAAGAGATCTGGGCTCTAGATCTGCCCAGATCTTTGAGTTCTGCCCCTGCCTTGGGTTAAGTCTTCCAATCTAGTGTTATTTTTCTTTGTTTGTTGCTTTAGATACTTCACTTTTTAAAAATATATTTTAATTATAGATAGATGCAATAGCATTATTTTGTTTATGTATCTTTTTGTGGTGCTGAGGATCGAACTCAGTGCCTCACATGTGTAAGGGAAGTGCTCTGCCACTGAGCCACAACCCCTGCCCTAGATACTTCATTTTTAACCAGATTTTCTCTACACATGTTCTTCCAGGTCTTTGCTGTGATGATGTGGTTCTTGCATTGAGAATGTCGCTCTAAGCAGAGTCCAAAACTGGTGGAGTGGTAAACAGCTTCATTCAATATGGAAAATCAAACATTCAAATACACTCTCATTTTGAGTAATTTTTAATTTTAATACATGACATTTAATGAATGCTGCTAAGTGCCAGAGGGTGTGCAAAGGCTAACTGTATTTGCTCATTAAATCTTTCAACTCTGTGAAGTAGGTACTATTTGGTCTTAGCGACTTCTTCACATCATAGGATATTTTTGTCATGTACCTAATAGGAAATTTAAGTAGCCTTGCTAGTGTTACTGTAAGCAGGATGTGAATCCAAGACAGCCATCTGAAAGTATTATCAGAGCATCTCTCTTGACTAGAGAGAGCTCATTGGCCACACACATGCCTGTCACGACCAATGATGTGCCCTCCTGCCCAGAGTTACCAGTATCACTAGGCTGGCAACAAGACTGAGGAAGTTTACATCATCCCTATATTTTTGAAGTTACTAAATGTGCAAAATATCATGACCTCAGTGTTCCCTTGCTGAGCCAGATTTATGGCATTACCAACCACCTGCTCTTCCAAAGGTTTCCATTTAATGCAGGTTTAAAAATAAGGTCTCTGAACTCTCTCTTGCTTTCTTTAGAGAAAAGGTGTAAGTCTGGTTGGAGTGTTTAAGAAATTCCAGGGTGGTGCAATGGAAAGAACACATCTCCCTTCTCCACATGACCTTGAGCAAATCAACCATGCAGACTTTTTATTTATTTTTTTCATTTGTAAAACAGAGTCATGAAGAAGGCAGATTGATTGGAGGAGAGGGCACATGAAATGAAATATGTACTAATTCATTGATCTTTAAAATTCACACAATATCTTTAAACACTAAAATGTGCAGTAGTTGACAGATATATATTGGTTAATGAACTGCACAGAGTAGGTAGTGTAAAACATTTTAACTTCTCTTACATCCTTTCTTCTTTTCTCCCTCCTTTCATTCTTTCCATCTGGACGCAGGGGACGCAGTTATGAATATAATGGCTAACTTTTTCTTTTCCTTTTTAACTCTTGTGGTACTAGGAATTGGACTCAGAGCCTCATGCATTGTACCACTCAGCTACATGCCCAGCTCAAGACTTACTCTTTTTTTCCAACTATTTTTCTTAGTTCTTTTTAATTATATATTACACTAGAGTATATTTTGACATATTTGTACAAACATGGAGTACATCTTATTCTAATTAGGATCCCAGTCTTGTAGTTGTACATGATATAGAGATTCAATATGATGTAGTCATAAATGTACATAGGAAAGTCATGTCAGATTAATCCCACCGTCTTTCCTATTCCTGTCCTGCTTCCTTCCCTTCATTCCTCTTTGTCTAATCTACTGAACTTCTATTCTTTGAAGCACATATTTGACATAATAAGAATCCCAAGAAATAAAATGGTAATAGAGGCCATGAAAAAAAAATACAATGGAAATTTGTGTGTGTGTGTGTGTGTGTGTGTGTGTGTGTGTGTGATGCTGGGGATGAACCTAGGAGCACTCTACCACTGAACTACGTGCTCAGTCATTTTTATATTTTTATAGTATATTTTTATTTTTAATTTTTATATTTTTAGTCTTGCTAATTGCCCAGTCTTGTCTTAAACTTGTTATCCTCCTGCCACAGCCTCCCAAGTGGCTGAGATGACAGATGTGCACCATCAGGCCTGGCTGGATAAATGAGTTTTAACGTGACTGATTGTGAGTGAAGGTTTTCACATCTTATACAGGGTGGTTAGGATGGGTTTCTCTACAGAAGAAGCATTTTGCTGAGGTCTTAATGATAAAATGGATCTAATATTTCTTAGAGGGTAGAGCATCACAGACAGAAGGAGAAACAAGAGCCCAGTGGCTGAGGAGAGCATGAGCAAGGCCTGTCCACAGAACAGAAGAAGGCCTCCATGTCTGGAGCAGGAGAACACGAAGGGAAAGGCAGGAATGAGAGCAGAGAGGGCCTCCCACAGCACGTGAAGGTGCTCAATGTTTTATTCCAAGTGTGTCTGAAGGTCTGTGATGCATTTTAAGTCTTATTATATATTTCACCATTTGGGGGATGCAATGCAAGGGATCCAACCCAGGCCCTTGCGCATGCTAGTATTTTAAAATTATTATTTTAAAATTATTATTCTAACTGTAATAGACTTAAGGGAATAATAGAAGCAGAAAGATGAATCAGAAAAATGAAATGAGTATAAGGATCCGGAGAATAGGAGGTACCCAAAGGTTTACTGGAAGAAGTAAATGTTGGCAGTGCCTCCAGTGACAGGCAACCCATTGTTTTAAGACAAACTACTTTTTATTTATTTATTACTTTAATTTTTGGCACCAGGAATTGAACATGAGGGCACTTAATCTCTAAATCACATCTCCAGTCTTTTTTTTTTTTAATTTTGTTTCTTGTTTGTTTTGGGACAAAGTCTCTAAGTTGCTTAGAGCTTCACTAAATTGCTGAGCCTGGCTTTGAATTTGTAATCCTCCTTGTCTCAATCTCCCGAGTTGCTGGGATTACAGGTGTGTGCCACTACGCCCAGCTTGAACAGAGATTTTGTTAAAAACTTTAATATGCATCAGAATCATTGGGAGATACTTGCTAAATAGAAGTTACTCATGCTGACCTCAAAAGTATCAAATTCAGGAGGATTTACTGGGGTCCAAGAATTTGCATTTCTAACAAGTGCCAGATGATAGCCACACATAAAAAAATCACTGACTAGAGCATATGTTCAGAAGAGAGACCAGGAGAGAGAGGATGCATAGTCCCTCATTTGTTTAAGATGAAATATAAGGCGAAAGAATCAAAGCAGAACATTTCTCTGGAAAAGAAATAGAAGAAAGATCACTGGTTGGTCTCCCATAATGCCCCAATTCAGAGATGAGGTGTTTTCCTTTTCATGTTCTGGACCATGTTGTTCCACATCCCATCTTTTTGATTCCCTTAAAAACAGCTGAAATAAGATGGAATTGTTCAAAATCACCAAAATGTTCAGTTTCTGAGTACTCAGTGGTTTTCGATTAGGGTCTTTGAATCACTTTGTATGATACCAAGGAATGACTCTAGGATTAATGGATAAACAAGCCAAGACAAAAATTGGAGAAATAACATTTATAGAGCAGTTTATTGTACACTGGGAAATATTGTAGCATGCAGATTCTAAGAGTCATCTAAAAATAAAGTAGTCTGGGTGGTATGCACCAGTGGTTTGGTAGGCTGAGGCAGGAGTATCACAAGTTGGAAACCAGCCTCAGCAACACAGTTGAGCCCCTAAGCAACTTAGCAAAACCCTGTCTCAAAATAAAAAAAGAAAAAAAAATTAAAAGGGCTGGGGATGTAGCTTAATGGTAAAGTGCCCTTGAATTCAACTCGAGTACCAAAAAAAAAAAAAAAAAATCCCTGCTCCAATTGGTCCTATAATGAAGAACCCCACACTTTACCTATTAGGTAGAGTCAGATTTCCCACTGCATCTAGCCAGCTGGAGATGGATCTAGGGTTAGAATTCAGTTCTTTTAGTTCCCTGACTATGACTATTTCCATTACATTGTGCTTCAGAACCCCAATCTTTATAAAGAACTAAATTCTAAACATAAATTATAACTTTATCCTTTTTTCAGCTTTATAGGCTTACTAATATGAATATATGAGAAATTTCAAATTTAGAATATATATTATAACTTAATAGAATAAGCAGAGATGTGCAAAAAATAAAGGCACACAGATATTAATTGAAGGATCATACATGACAGAGATTTTAAAAATAAGCATATGGAAACAACCTAAATGATCAACAATGGGAAAAATGAACAAATAATTTTGTGATATATCTAAGTATTCTGATATCATATAGCCATTAAAAATGTTTTCTTATGTATACTGGCATGGAAAATATACATGATACAAAAGTACAAAAACATAACATAAATATGGTGCATTTATAATTACTCTGATGTTATCAACAAATGTGCTTATAGATCATGTTAATAGCAAGCATGTATGTTAAATATTACAAGGTAATGTACTGACATTTTAAACTGATTTATCATTGAATAATAGTATAACAGAAACTTTTTCTTCTTTTTCTTCATAATTCAATATTTGTTTAACTAATTAATTTTTAAAACTTCATTATTCCTAGGTACCCTTTCAGCATACCTATGCCAGATTCTTCCATATCAGTTCTTAAATGCTTGATAAACGGAGACAATCCAGTCTTCATCCTTGTATCCTCCTTCCTCATTCAGGATATTAATCCATGGGTAAAAAGTGATTTATAACTTTAAAGACCTCTGGTGATATTAAGAACCATTATTTAAAGTGATTATCGACTTTGAAGTTTCTGGTTTCTAATCATGTCTGAGAAATATTCAGTACCATAAGAGAGGAAGTTAGAATTTTATTTTTAACCAAATGAATCCCAAATTACTGTATTTTGTGTATTTAGTCCTCATTTACACAACAATGTTGACTACTACTTTAAGATTAATAAGAGCTTTCCTCTCATGAGCCTATAATCAATCCTTTTTTCTTGGACATAGCTTAGCCCAAGTTAAGAGGAATGCTTTGTTTTTATACCTTTAATAAAATACTATGCAAAAACTGTTGTTCAACATTAAATACTATGCAAAAATTGTTGTTCAACATTAAATGTTAAGAATTAGAATAATATGAAGAAATATTTTATCAAGATAAATGCTAATTTCTCCAGTTACACCACATTTATACATTTACATTCCTTATTAAAGCGAGAGAGAGAGAAAGAGGAAAGGAAATAAGAGAAAGACATCTGTAGTCTACTGTGAATAAATTTAATTATTAATTCCAAAAATATTTATTGAATATGTATCATGTCCAAGTCACTGTGCTTAAACACATGGAGTTTATAATAAGTAGCAGAACTTATAAAACGTTAATAAACATCAGACATCAGAACTCAAATGGAAGTTAAAAAAAAGTTTAGACCAGATGAGGGCTATAGGTCAACAACTTGAGTGTATATTTTCACTGAAACTAGAAGTTTTATTTGGAATTTGGTGTTGAGGAGATGTTGAAGAGGGAAACTTTTCAAAAGAAGCATAAGCAAGGACTGTGGGGTGGGAAATTGTGCCACACACATGGACATGCAACTGTTTTCCTTTTGCTGGAGAATGTTCTCCCTCAGAGCGCTATTTTGAGAGATTTACCAAATGAGAACAGCATATAGTGAGCCCTCAAAATGGTAACCCCTGCATTTACCATGCGTGGAGTGATCTATTCTAGGGAGTAAAGGAGCCTAGCTTGGCTGCCCTGAGGACCGCTTCTACTCATCCACCCGTCAGTTCCCAACCCTAAAATCAATTAGCCGATCAAACCAAAAATTCAACTCAGGAAAACTTGAAAAGCGCGTATTTTTAGAGGGGGTTTTATTGCAGGGACTATAGAGAAATTCCCATAGCCTCTTGCACACTGAAATGTTCAGAAATATTCTTCCTCCTCCTCTCTTCCCTTCCTCCCTCCCTCCCACTCTCGTTTTTGCGATGTGGCTCATTGAGCGAACACACAGCATAGTTGTTCCCACTCTTGAGCAGGACCTTTTCCCCAGGAAATATTCCCAGGACACTTAGTTGAGTAAAATCATCCATTTTCTATAGGAAAGGAACAAAAGAAAAGGTAGAGAAGGAAAATGGGGAGTGACCAGAAGCTCCTCCTAAGAAGGGCTAGGTGTGGCCCCAGGGGCTTATGCTGTTACTCCTTAAGTCTTCCCATCCCAGAAGGTGATAAGGCTGAGACCTCAACCCATCTCCACCTTATTCCAGAACACTTTTTTTCTTTCTTCTTCTTCTTTTTTTTCATTAGTGATCTGCTTAAAATATTAGGAGAGGACAGTGTCAAAGGAGATAAATGAGGAATGAAAGCTTAGGGGTGGAGAATTTAACAATAAGATGCTATGAGGATAAAATAATGATTTTGTGTGTGGGGGGGGGGTTCACTGAATATTCTGATGATCGATGACTTCTAACCTTCCAAATAACAATGACAAAAGAGGATGAGTGAGTCATACATGCAAAGCCAGCAAAAGAGCTGAGGCCTGCAGTTCTGAATGGCTCTTCCAGGAGATTTGATGCTAAGGAGAGGTTGATTGGCAGGACAGCAGAGCTAAGAAGTGGTTCCTTTCTGCTCTTTTAAGTAAGAAAGGTGAAATCCTCTTCCTGAGCCAAAGGAAGAAATCCCCCTGAAGCAGTGGTTCCCAGCTTGGTCTGTAAATTGGAATCACTGGAGAAATACAAAAACCATGAATATACACCCCTACTCCAGATGCTCTTGTAATAGATTCAGGGTGTGGCCTGGGTTTTAGTGTGTTTCTAAAACTCTCAGATGATTCTAATATGTAGTCAGGACTGAGAATCCTGCTTAAAAGGAGTTGAAGTGGAAATGATATTTTAAAAAAACTTGTAATCCCAGCACTTAGGGAGGCTGAGACAGGAGGATTGCGAGTTCAAAGCCAGCCTCAGCTATGGCGAGGCACTAAGAAACTCAGTGAGACCCTGTCTACATAAAACACAAAATAGGGCTGGGGATGTGGCTCAGGGGTCGAGTGCCCATGAGTTCAATCCCCGGTACCAAAAAAAATAAAAAAAATAAAAAAGCCCAGTATTAACAAGCACATAACCACTGATTTTCTTATAGGAAATTTTACAGATACCGGGTATACATATATAAACCGAAAATATCTATTTTTATTTTGATTTCGGTAGTACTCTTGATGTTAAAAATTGCTTGAAAGAGAATGTGAGAAAATAACAGATGCCTTTGGGTAATTGTATATAGGTGGAGTTTTTTTTTTTTTTAATGTTCGTTTATGTTTTTTGATTCTTTCAAAAACAGATTTAGAATGTGTTAATTTTATAATCAGAAGATATAAATAAGCCAATGCAAAAACGTGCACATTGTATCACTTTATCTTCATTATATAGAAATATACACCTATAATTACAATGATAATTGGGGAACTACTCATAGAAGAAAAGATCTTTTAAATACAATAACAAGGCTGGAAATTTTTACCATTGACTTAAAATACCGTTTACCTTTGTTAATAATAAAAAAAAATTCCATTCACATGGTTGCCAAGTGCTAGTGACCACAGAGTACTCTGAATTCATTCTTTTTACTCACTACAATGCCTGGGGTAGGCACTTGCATTAGCCTGTCCCCTCTTTTAAGTGAGGAAACAAAGGCATAGTTCGGTTAATTGACCTGCTCTGGATCAAGAGGCTGCAATATGGCAGAGAAAGGGTTTGACCTAGCTTTCTCCCTAGCCTAGAAGGTTTGCTCTACTACCAGTGCTGATGTGCCCACTTGTGTTTAGAGGCCTTCAGAACACACACAGTGGTCATTTCTCACTTCATCAGGCTGTCATGTCAACTTGTTCTAACGACAAGGCAGGCACCCAAGCTATGTTGGCTAGAGGGACACAGCAATGTTCTCCACTTGAATCATAAACAGATCCTCAAATCTGCAATAGTTACTGAATCTTAAACTAGTCACACATTGAATATTCAGTGTAGAGAGCTAAGGGTTATTTTTCCACTTAAATAGCAACAATCCCAGGAGGTGGTTAGTGGTTATCAGTATTCATTAGCCCTTGCTTTACTTTAATAGCCATTAGTGACAACAGAGATAAATTTTATAGGTGCTAATTGGCCGTGCAGGAAGCCTTTGAAGTTTTCCCACTAGCTTAGGACTCCTTTGATGTTGTGTTTTAGCTAAAGTGCTCCAGCAAAACCTGGGAAAATTTATGTTAAAGAAATAAATGTGGGTACTGAACTTTTGCACTGTATGAGTAACTGTAAAACTGTGGTTTTGTGAGTGTGACCAAAATGAACCTGAAAAATACTTGACCATAAAGGACTTTCCAAATTGTTCAATATTGTTCTAAGAAAGTAGTTAAGAATATTTTGAATGTATTACCACTCTATTCTCATATCAGAAAGAGAAAACAGCTTACATATTTATAGTGCAATTCTGTTTCACATTTTATTTGAGCCACATAAACTACCCCCTACGTAACCTGAAGCTCAGAAAAGCTTAATCAAGGACTGTGGGTATAGCTCAGTGGTAGAGCACTTGCTTAGCATGTGTGAGGTCCTTAGTCTGATCCCCAGCACCACAAAAACAAGAGCAGCAGTTCACCCACCAATAAATAGAGAAATTGGAACTCAATCAGATGTGTGCAGGATACCTTTCAGCACAGCATAGCTGTCTTGCACATTTTGTCCATGACTGAGCTGGAGAAGTTGCATGAGAACACAGAATTAGGGAAAGTAGACACAAATCTAGTCATGATGGTATAAGGAGAAAGTGAAGAGTTAAAAAAAAAACTGCATTAGTCCTGAGAGTTTACATCTACTTAAGCTTCATGTTAACTAATATCCAATAAAAAAATAAACAGGTATCATGTGAACAGAATAAAAGCATACAGTTGCAAGAACCTGGAATTCACTCCAACTTTGTTTCCACCCTCTTTCACCACAGGTTCTGCATGCTGTCGCATCATGCAGAAGGTGCAAATTTGAAAGAGAGCAAAAGATAGTCCCAGGAACGCTGGCCTACTAAGCAAGTTGCAAAGAAAGCAAAGCAGGCACAAGGAGGCTGACAGCGACTGGGGTTGTGGTGGTGACTTGGTGTCAAGGACAAGGCAGAAACAGAGTCAAGGTCAGGATGGTCACGATGTCTCTTGAGGTAATGTCCTGGGGTACTGAACTAGATCAAATTACCTCCATGGATAGCATGTGGATTGACCCCAGAGCTCTGAGCAGGGCTGAGTCTGTACAGGTTGGGGTGGCTGTTATGTAAGTTGGTGACAGGAAAGGCAAACAGGTGAGCGCAATACCATCCCGGCAGGTTTCAGATCCACAGAAACATCTTCTCTCCTGCAAACATTCTTATTACTTATGCAGCAAAACAGTTCTTCATCAAATGGAAAAGTATAATTTTTTTCTAAAATTTTTGAGTGTTCCAAACTTAACCTTGCATTTCAGCTTTGTATTAAGTGATAACTGCTTGAGGGAAAGAAGTTGCAAGAACTGATATCTACTGAGCTCCTTCTAACTGTGAAAGATGACCAGCTATCCCTCATTTCCACAGAGGGTAGAGAAGGGTCATATGGTCTCAAACTCTAGTTTCAGAAATATGGTGTAGGAATAGCAATATTTTTAAATATCCAGGTTGATTTTGCTAGTTTCCTAAGGACAAGAGAATGCTCTTCAGTGAAGGAATGGGCATTGTTGGTAAAAGAAGAAACTAAGTGGCTGAGGAGATGGGAGAAGACATTCCATACTGGCACCTGAGTGGTATGACAAGAAGGATTTAAAATCCTATTCCAGAAGGATAATCAACTATTAGGCCATCTTCTAGAGAAAAAAAAAAAAGGAGTGGGTGGGATGCCTTGGAAGGGTGTAGAGTTGACTTTGCCAAAGGGAGGAAGAAACATGACTTAGTTTCATCCTAACTTTGCCTGAAACCAGGAGCATGGGATAGATGGCCCCTTATAGCCACATCTCCTGGCTTGAATTTATATGCAAAATCCCTCCTCTTTTACCCCTCAGAACATTGGAAAGCTTTCAAAAGACAAGTCATCTTAGCACATTCTGTGTCTTTTGAAAACTGTGGATAAAAGGGACACATAAATTTCTGTTATTATTACTTATGTGCAGCAATTTTAGTTGGATTTCCCTGACACACCTTCTCTTTTGTAATATTTTTCAGGGAGGAAGGGAGGAGGGGGGGGGGAGAGTGTGTAAATGGTTTTGACCCTAGGGCTGTCTTTGATTTATAGGCAGCTCTGTGAGTCGTGCTGGGGTGGTTTCTGAGCCTGTCTGTTCTGGCATCCCCATAAAGCCTTGCTTCCCATGGCAACTCCAGCCTACGAAGCAAGGCCTAAGGGAAAACACAGTTTTTGTTGCCAGAATGAGGCAAGAGCACTTTTGGGGTGCTATTTTGTTGAGTGGTGTATTATTTCTCCGGCAACCCAACTCATGGAAAACTAAAAAAGCTTCAGGGTCAGAATATCACCATATGAAAGAGCGATCTCAGTTTTCCTCAAATAAACTAAGTGATTTCATTAGTGATTTTAGTTCTTGAGGTTTTCAGTTTGCCCTCTGCACAGTGGCAAGATTTGGGGGCATGACCCCCATGAGTAGGAATGACTTAAGTGTGTCTCCTTCTAAATGTCTTTCCTGTTCATATCCTAGAGCTAAAAATTTAACTTTACAGTGGATTTTCTACTGTCACTGATTCCCTCTGCTTGCTTTCGGAAAGAACTTGTGCTTCTCAGAAGTAGAGGCACATCAGAATGTCCTGGGGAGCTTTTACAAGAAGGAAGGAAGGAAGGAAGGAAGGAAGGAAGGAAGGAAGGAA
>PVHX01015965.1:0-44856 GCA_004024805.1 Geosciurus inauris
GCCCACTCCTTCAGGCAGGGGCATCTGTTTCCACTGCCCTGGCCCAGGGACGCCCACTCCTTCAGGCAGGGGCATCTGTTTCCACTGCCCTGGCCCGGGGACGCCCACTCCTTCAGCCTCCACCAGGGGCTCTCACCAGTGACCCTCAGGCCCCGCTGGCTCTGCTCCAGCCTGATGACTGTCTTCTGCACCCACAGGTCTACACACCCTGCTGGCTCTGTCCCCTCACACGGCAGGTGGACATGTTGAATCAGCCATCACAAGCAGCTACACCACAATGGCCTCGTGGGTGTGGTGCAGGGAAACAGCCTCTCTCCCTCTCCACGTGGCACACGAGGCCGTAGGGATTCCTGTTTCCTAGGGAACACGGACAGGATGTCCTGTGACTCAGGTGGATTCCAGTGCTTTCTACCTGGAGGCAGGATCCGCTCAGCTTCCACTGATGATCTCAGGGCAGCACTTCACTCCCCGTCTATTAGAAAGGACATTACAAGGTGCACAGGTGGCCAGAGGCAGATGGGGTGCTTGGCTAGGGGTGGAGAGCTTCCTGCCCTTCCCAGCCGTACCATGACCCAGCACCCCAGGTGTTCAGGGTTTCAGGAACCCCAAGCCCAGTTCTTCTGGGTCTTTGTGGGGGCTTCACTACATAGGCCTGGTTGATCTCTCACTGGCCAGCAGGGTGGACTCACACTTGGGCCCCCTCCTCTCTCTGGGGTTGAGGGCAGGCTGAGAGCTCCAACCCTGTCTTCAGATGGTGGGCTCCTCTGGCATGAGCCCCATCCTGAGGCTGTCATGGAGCTACCCAGAGTCCCTCCAGAACAAAAGATACTCCTGCTACCCAGGGAAACCCGGAGGGTTTAGGAGCCATGTCAAGAGCCTGGGTCAAAGCCCAACATCAGAGCAGAAGATTGTCCTGGAGCCATGGCCCGTAACAGTGCAGGGGCTCTGTCAGAACCTGGGGCAGAGATCACATGCACATTCCTTATCATGTGCCTGCTGGCCATGGAGCAGCAGAATGTGTCCCTCTGTAGCCAGGCCAGGGAGGACCTGGCTCTTGTCATGTGAGGTGGGGAGGATGTGGCAGTGACCCTCCCAGACTGGCCTCCAAAGGGCATGGTCAGTGGGCACCTCTGGGAGGCCTGAGGGCCAAAGTGTCCCCCAGAGCCTCTGCACTTGAGCCCTTGAATGCTGGCCTGAGAGCCCCCAGGGTGTGAAGCAGGGGAGACCACTCAGTAGAGAAGACTGCCAAGAAAAGCTGTGCCCTGCCGGTCAGACCTACACCTGCACTTGAACGTCAGGAGAATTTTACCACAACGTGAAAACTGCAGGGTAATAAAGCTCCACTCCTTGTTGGCTGGGTCTGTGGACTGAGGCTCCAGCGGGCTGCACAAGCTGGAGGGCCTTGGGAGGGAGGGACACCTGAGCTGTGTCCTCAGCCTGGTCCCAGAAGAAGCCCCCAGGTGAACCCAGTGTCTGCAATGTCTGCAGTGTCTGCAACCACCATCCAAGGGTGGTTCCAAAGACAACCAGCTCGAGCAGCTGAAGACAGCAGTGGCAAGGACCGAGAGACCCAGAGGAGGTGGCAGATAGGAGAGGGATGCCGCCAGAGTTCTCTTTCCGTGCGGTTTAGGGACATGAGATGAGCAGAGCCAGACAGGAGGCCCCTGCGTGGGGACGGCCCGTGGTGAAGGCAGATCCGGGGTGCAGCATACCATCTCTGCTTGATGCTGTGCTGATTGCACAGTGGCAGTGCTAGAGGGAGGGGAGGACAGGTCCGGCCAGGTGAGGAGAAAGCAGAGCAAACAGAACCCCAGCGCCAGGATCCTGGGCCTGGAAAGGCCACTCGGTGTCCCTGAGGAGGCCTGGGGGCAAGTGGAGCATAGAACCGGGCCGACCAGGCTAGCCAGCCAGCAGCAACGCAATGCTTGCCCTTCCCACATCTGTGCCGAGGCTCCTGGGCCCGTGGTCTTGCCCTAGTTGTACAGATGGGGGACACTTGGGCAGGGACAACTGCAGCAGGACGGTTTGCACCAGAGCCTGGCTTCAGCCAGGAGGTCACAGCTTCTAGAACAGTTCACGCTGCTGCTGTGCCATGTCCCTGGGTGGCATGCTGGTCCCTGCTCTTGGCAGAAAGCACTCCTTAAATCTGGCCCACTGATTACATGGTGGGCACATGCCAGGAGCCCCGCAGCCTCCCCTGGCTGCTCCATCTGGGTCACCCCAGTGAACCAGGCCTCTGCAGCCAGAGGAAGGCAGGCTGTGGATCCCTGAGAAACCCCCAGGGCCAGGGTCCCTGTCCCTGCAGCCCCTTCCCTGCCTGCCACCATCCTTCTCTTTCTTCGCGAGTCCCTCCATTCAGGCAGGCGGGCCCTGGCTTCCCGGCTGGACTCAGGAACAGGACAGGCCCAGGGTGAAGCCGACTCAAGGATCAGGCACTGGAGGGAAAATTCCTTTTTTGGAAGTCAGGCAGGCGGCTCCCAGGAGGGCAGAATCCTTGAGAAGTGACGCAATTGGGAACTGGAGAGGCAGGAGCGCTGCCTCCCTGACCGCAGAGCCACTGCAGGGAGCCTCAGGGACTGCTTTTATAGGTTTGAGAGGGGACAGCGCAGGGATTGCATCTGCACCACCCGGGACACTCCTGTGCCTCCAGCAGCACCGCATTCTGGAAGAAGGGCAGACACATAAAGGGAGGCTGAGCACTGCAGCAGCCTCATCTTCAACAAGGAGGAGGAGGCAGAGTCCAGAGGAGGGCGCCTGGACTCCCCTGTGGGCTCCTGGTGGCTTCTCCAAGGACACAGGGCAGGTGCAGTGGGGGACACTGAACTCACCCTTGGAGGCAGGGAGTCTGAGCAGTAAGGATGAAGAGGCGGGGCTCTCCTTCTAGGGCTTCAGGCACCGGGTGGCTTTTCATTGTGCCAGAGCTGGCGACCAGGAAAGGGAAACAGCTCGGACATCTCTTTACAGGAAAGTCACAAATCTTCCCCATCCCTTCACAAATCTTCGAACCCAGGGGTGCTCTGCCACTGAGCTGCATTCCCATCCCTTTTTAGTTTTTATTTTGAGAAAAGGGCTCGCTAAATTGCCCAGGCTTGCCTTGAACTTGCAGTCCTCTGGCTTCGGCCTCCCAAGTACCTGTGAGTACAGGTGTGCACCTCTGCACCCACCTCCACAAATCTTAATAGGAGTAGATTGTCTCCAAGGACCTGTTCCCCTTTATTCCAAGAACGGCACTCCATTTCCGTCTGCTACAGTTGCAGGTGGGGTGAGATGCAGCCCAGAGCTTCCTGGGAAGGGTCCCCGTTGACACCCAGCTTCCATGGAGGAGGGTGTGACAGATGAAGCCAACTTCATCTGTCTTCTGGGAGAGGGAGAGACAGATCCCCACAAGGCCCTCTGTGTGCCTGCGTCCAGCTGTGCTACTGCCACAGCCAGGCTGCTCCCATGCCCTGAGCAGCCTGAGGCAGAGCTTTGCCTGGTCACCAAGGATTTGCTTCCCCAGCACCAGGCAACCAGGGCAGGTGTCAAGCAGTTCTGTTTGTTTCTGAGAAGCGGCTGATGGTGCTGCTTGAAGGCCTCCAAAACATCAGGGCCTCAAGCTTTGACCCCCACCACCACCGCTGGGGTTTACTGAAGACCCATCTTTAAGGAAATAGACAAAACACAGAACCCCACAACATTTGATAGCTCCTGATTTTCATAGCACCAAGTACTAACAGAGACGTAAAAGCAATTACATCCGTTAGGATGTTTCTGGCTGTTTTGCTTCTCTGTGAAAGCTTTGTTTGCTTTTTAGAGCAATAAAGAGACATGAGTGAGTACCACACATATTGAATATTTTTGCATGTGATGGGTTTATTGCAGTAGGTGAGGACCCTGAGGCATCTGCTCACATGCACACGCTCCCAGACACACCTGCTGGTCCCTTCCAGGCCCACAGAGGCCCTCCACCTCTCCTCCCTCCAGGGCACCCTGCTGCATACTTCAGATCAGATGCATTGAGCTTCTCCTTTCCCCATGTCACTCCCCAGCAGCAGTGGCTAGCAGCACAGGAACATGTGGCAAATAACACAAGAGCATCTTTGAAATCTGTCATCAGAAAGGGCGTGTTTGTGTCCAGAGGCCAGCTGAGCCCTGTGCAGCTGTGTCTATCTGCTCACGAGCCAGCCCCTGGCGGGGGACTTAGGAGAAGGCTGCTCTTCTGTGTCCCCCAGGACTCGCAGCATATAAGTGCCTGTGTAGACGAGGAACTGTCCCATCACCTGGGCGGTGTAGGACAGGAACCGCAGCAGACTCCTGTAACAGAGCAAGACAGGGACACCACCTCTGAGGAGCACGGCCTCCACCAGCCTCTCCTGCCTGTGCCCGCTGGAGCAGGAGCTGGGCAGCCCTGCATGCCCAACCACCACTCCAGGAGCCAGTCCCGTGTCTGTCCCTTGGCTCCTGGGGAGTCCAGCAGCCACGGAGGATGTGGGGGGCTTGGCTGAACTCTATCAGGTCGGGGTGCAGGAGCAGTCAGGCCCAGAGGACGTCTAGGACGTCAGGGAATGGTGGCCCTCCCAGGGTGTCTTGAGGGTGGCTAGGGTATGCCATAGCTCTTCTGTGTGGGCTGTTCCCACAGCTGAGGGGAGGGAAGCGTGGCCCTGTCCTGGCTGCCAAGTCCTAAGGCTGAGCTAGTGTCACTTGAGACTTAAAAAAAGAAAAAAGAAAAAACATTAGTGGAGCTCCTATTCCATGTGCGGTCACAAACTAGACAGGATTTTACCCAGTTTTTAAGTCCATCACTTCACAAGGTGGCAGCACGGTAGCCATGGTTGAATCTATCCCTGGGGACGGGTCCCCAAACCTCGGCCAGGAGAACCACTGCCCCGGGAGGCGACACCCTGACGTGAGGGCGTTAGTGAATTCTGTGGCTGCTTGTGGTGCCCCAAGAACTCTCAGAAGATGAAAATCACCACAAAGCTGAATGTGGTGGCCACACTGTGATCCCAGCGACTTGGGAGGCTGAGGCAGGAGGACTGCAAGTTCAAGGCCAGCCTCAGCAACTTTGTGAGGTCTCAAAATAAAATATAACAGGCTGAGAGGGTAGAGTGCCCCTGGGTTCAATCCCTAGTTTCAAAAAAAAAAAAGGCAATGAGGAGGCTGAATTTGTCACTCAAGGCAGGCCTTTGAGTGAGGCTCGATTTCTCTGTTATATTTATAAGTTGTTCTAACTCTAGCCTTAAAAATTAAACCAACCTGCTCCCATCTCAGCACAAACAGGAAGCTCACCCGGGAGTCAGGGCCAGGTAGCCGTGGAGCCGCTCAAGGCCTACCCGCCACTGCTCAGCCACCCCAGCGCAGCCTCCAGGGCATCGTTGCGACTTCTGTTTCCTTTCTTCCTTTTTTCCTGTGGCACTAGGATTGAGCCAGGGGTGCTCCACCATTGAGCCCCGTCCTCAGCCCTTTTTACATTTTATTTATTTATTTTTAAAATATTTTTTAGTTGCTAATGGACTTATTTATTTATTTATTTATTTACATGTGGTGCTGAGAATTGAACCCAGTGCCCAACACATTCCAGGCAAGCGCTCTACCACTGAGCTACAGCCCCAGCCCCTATATTTTGGTTTTGAGACAAGGTATCACTAAGTTGCTGAGGCTAGCCTTGAACTTGTGATCCTCCTGCCTCAGCCTCTGGAGTCACTGGGAGGACAGGCTGCAGCACCTGGCCAGGACTCGGTTTTTCATGAGATCTTGGTATAGTTCTGCAGGAGCACAGGCAGCTGCACTTGAGCCTGCAGCATCCTAGAGGAATTCTCATTTTAGAGATGACGTGGAAGCTCAGAGTAGGTCACAAAGCTGCTCACTCAGGAGGGACAGTAGCTGTCCCTCTCATTCCAGGCCTCACTCTGGCTATGGAGCTGGAACACCCAGGAGGGCTCCCTCTGAGCACACAAAACATGCAGATGTGTCTGCTGCAGTCTGGCTCAGGGTCCCCCAAGCCCACATGTTAAAGGCTCGTAGCCTGTGATGCTCTTGAGAGGAGATGGGACCTGCTAGAGTCAGGGCCCTGTGGAAGGAAGTTAGGTCACTGGGTGCCTGAGATTTTTCCTCTCAGTCTTTACTTCTCAGTCGCAAGGGGTGAACGGCATCGTCTGTCACGTGATCTCATGACGACACACTGCCTGCCTCACCACAGATCCAAGAGCAACAGCAATGTTTTTATCTTAAAGGTATTCTATAAAATTCCATAGGATTTTACAAGTGTCCCAGATATAGGATGGAGGGCCATAATGGGCAAATGGTCTTTGAAGGGAGAGAATTTGTTTTGGCTTGATTTGGGGTTTTGTGAGGTAAGTCTACACTAGAAGGGCATCTGGGACAGTAGGGGTCCAGTGGGGCACAGCACAGAGGGCGGGCTGGGCACCAGGGCAGTAGGGGTCCAGCAGGGCACAGCACGGAGGGCAGGCTGGGCACCCGGGACAGCAGGGGTCCAGCAGGACATAGCACGGAGGGAGGGCTGGGCACCCGGGGCAGCAGGGGTCCAGCAGGACATAGCACGGAGGGCGGGCTGGGCACCCGGGGCAGCAGGGGTCCAGCAGGACATAGCACGGAGGGCGGGCTGGGCACCAGGGCAGCAGGGGTCCAGCAGGGCACAGCACAGAGGGCGGGCTGGGGCACCCGGGGCAGCAGGAGTCCAGCAGGACATAGCACGGAGGGCGGGCTGGGCACCCGGGACAGCAGGGGTCCAGCGGGGCACAGCACAGAGGAGCAGGCAGGGGTAGCCACCCAGGCGTCCACCCCCCATGGGTATACCCCCCACTGTCCATACCTCAGCATGGCCTTGACTCCCGTGCATCGGATGTCGTAGGACACTGAGTACATCTCGTACATGGTGGCCTTCACATTGAGGCAGCCCAGGAAGTCCTTGGGGTTCAGCTTGTACAGGTCAAAGGTGACTCTGGCGATGCCCGATTTCTTGGGCTGCTTGCAGACCGGATCACGCCGACTTCCCTGCAGCGCAAGGCAGCAGTGTGAGACACCTCCCCCATGATGCTCTGCCTGCCGTCCTGGCGCGGTGCTCTCGGTGGACTCTCCCGAGGTCATTAAGATCTGCCACCAGCTGAGCTCACGGAGTCCTGCTTTAGCAACCAGCAGACTCAGACGACAACTGCGCCCACACACATGACCAAGTGCCGTTCCCCATCCACCTCCAGGGCAGGACCTCAGGAGGACCTGATGGGCCCTGGCCTGGACTCCAGGACCCGCTGCTCCGTGTGCGGAGCTGCTGTGGCTACAGGGCTGGTGAAAACATAAATTCCCCTAAAAGCTTCTAGAATATTCTTGGCTATGGTCATTCTTTTTTTTTTTTTTTTGGTACCAGGGATTGAACTCAGGGCTACTTGACCACTGAGCCACATCCCCAGCCCTATTCTATGTTTTATGTAGAGACAGGGTCTCACTGAGTTGCTTAGTGCCTCACCGTTGCGGAGGCTGGCTTTGAACTTGCAATTCTCCTGTCTCAGCCTCCCTAAGTGATGGGATGACAGGTGCGCACCACCGCACCCAGCAGTCATTCATCTTATTCTCTTCTTCCTAAGAAGAGAACCTAAGAGACGAGAGGGTCTGGTTGCTGTAAGAACAGACAAGGTAGACACCAATGGAGTACCAGGAAGCAGATTTATTTGGCTGCAGCCCGGTTCAATGGGAAAGCTTTTGCTATGATCCATCAATCCCCCCGAACCTGAGTTGAGGAAGTTTTAGAACTGTATACTCAGTGTACGGGAGGGGGACTCAGAGGTTCACAATCTACAGAAGTTCCCATGACAGTAAGTTTTTCTTACACTTTCTGGGCATATTAACCCCTCAAAGACACTTCTTGAAAGAGTCATTGTTTTTTGGGCAAAGACACTTCTTGAAAGAGTCATTGTTTTTTGAGAGCACAGAGGATCCTGAGGTCAAGAGGTTTAAGGGTGACTTGTTTCACATACTTTCCTCGATGTTTTCACTCAGCATTGCTGAGGACGTCCCAGGATGCCTGCAGCTGTACAGAGCTGCGCTGTGGGGCTGGAACCCTGGGCCTGGTGCCTGCGAGGCAGGTGCTCTACCACTGAGCGACACCCTCAGCCCCACATCATGGCTGAAGCCCATTTCTTTCTTTCTTTCTTTCTTTCTTTTTTTTAATATTTGATGGACCTTTATTTTATTTATTTATATGTGGTGCTGAGGATCGAACCCAGTGCCTCACATGCCAGGCAGGTGCTCTGCCACTGAGCCACAGCCCAGCCTCTTGAAGCCCATTTCTCACAATAAACATGTGCAGTTCGTTGACGTGTATTCACACAGCGATGTGCTGCTGGCCGTGTGCGCACACGCACACCTCCATTCTGTGCTGCTGGCCGTGCGCGCACACGCACACCTCCATTCTGTGCTGCTGGCCGTGCGCGCGCACGCACACCTCCATTCTGTGCTGCTGGCCGTGTGCGCGCACGCACACCTCCATTCTGTGCTGCTGGCCGTGCGCGCGCACGCACACCTCCATTCTGTGCTGCTGGCCGTGCGCGCGCACGCACACCTCCATTCTGTGCTGCTGGCCGTGCGCGCGCACGCACACCTCCATTCTGTGCTGCTGGCCGTGCGCGCGCGCGCGCACCTCCATTCTGTGCTGCTGGCCGTGCGCGCGCGCGCGCACCTCCATTCTGTGCTGCTGGCCGTGCGCGCGCGCACACCTCCATTCTGTGCTGCTGGCCGTGCGCGCGCACGCACACCTCCATTCTGTGCTGCTGGCCGTGCGCGCGCACGCACACCTCCATTCTGTGCTGCTGGCCGTGCGCGCGCACGCACACCTCCATTCTGTGCTGCTGGCCGTGCGCGCACACGCACACCTCCATTCTGTGCTGCTGGCCGTGCGCGCACACGCACATCTCCATTCTCCGCCAACGGACACGCGCCCTGCTTCCAGAGCTTCACCACTGGGGACATGGGTGCGTGACACGCACAGGTCCACAGATGTGCAGTGCCAGTTCAGGGCACGCGTCTAGGCATGGACTTCCTGAGTCCTGAACTGGGCCCCCACGCCATGGGGTCCAGGCAAGTTCTCTGAAACACCTGTGGGTGGCAGCACAGGAGCGCTTGCTGCCCACATCCAAGCCGACAGTTTGATCTCACGGGGGTCTGGACCTGATTTCTCCGACGCAATGAAGCACCTTCATCTACGTGCGACTGTCCGTCCTGGAGATGCCTGTCCCGACTGGCCCGTTTGCTGCGTGCATAAGTGGTTTGTATGGGTCCAGCACATCTGCTGAACCGCTGTCCTGTTGGGTCTTGTTGAAAACGCCTCCTCCCCACTTTGTGGCCCTCCCCACTTTGTTCTATCTCCTTTATCGTGACTCTAAAACAATACGTACTCCTTCTTCTTTTGCAATACTGGGGACTGAACACAGGGGTGCTTAACCACTGAGTCACATCCCAACCCTTTTAATTTTTATTTTTATGCTAAGTTGCATAGGGTCTCGCTAAGTTGCTGAGGCTTTTTGAACTTGTGATCCTCCTGCCTCAGCCTCCCAAGTAGCTGGAATCATAGGGATGCACTAATGCTCCCAGCTCTGCCCGGCCTTTTCTGATTATCTCCTGCTTTTTCTTACTTTGGGTTATCTTTTATCTGCTTGGGAAAGTTTATTTTTATTTCTTTTTCTGTGTGTTACTGGGAATTCAACCCAAGGGTACTTTATCAACCAGTGAGCTACATTCCTAGTTCTTTTTATTCTTGAGACAGGGTCTTGCTAAGTTGTCCAGTCTGGCCTCTAACTTGTGATCTTTCTCTTTCAGCCTCCCAAGTCACTGAGATTACAGACGTGCACCCCTGGGTCCTGGTGGAGAGTTTTACATACATTATTTCATACTTTGTATGCCATGAACCCAGCTTCTGAGGTCTTGGCAGGTCTGACTTTATTATTTCTGCTCCCTTTCCCTGCTGTGCTGGGGATGGAGCCCATAGCCCCTGCATGCTGGGCAAGCTTTACTCCTGTTCATACATAGCGCTCCATCCTGTGCTTTGTGCTTGGATGGTGAACTCCCCTTGTCAGAACTTCAGGAATTCAGACTCCTTGGGGCCTGGGCCAATTTTCCTTCCATTTGTTCCTGCTGGTTACCTAGGGGCACCATTTGCCTGGGGCACTGGGGCCTGGGGAAGGGACTCCCTGCATAAAGAGGATCCAGTGACTAAGCTAAGGCCATCTGGGCCTCCTCCCAGCTCTCGGCTGCAGTGGTTGGGACCCAGCAAGGCCTAAACACTTACAAGGACATGAGGCTCCACATCCTCAAGAGACCTGTGGGACGCCCTGCTTCATGTGGCCATCCACACCTCCTCTCCTCGGGGTCAGCCCCAGACTTTCTCTCCTGTCCTCCCCTTATCTGTTTAAGCTGAAATGCCTTGTCCCTGGGGTCAGTGGGCCCACAGTGGGGAGGCTCACAGTCGTGGGGAGGCCCACAGTGGGGAGGCCCACAGTGGGGAGGCCCTGGAGAAAGACCAGCTGCAGGGTTTTCTTTCTTCTCTGGATTCCGGCTCCCACAAAGTGTTGGCCTCTGAGGTTTTTTGAGACAGGGTCTTGCTCTATTGCCTAGGCTGGCCTTAAACTCCTGGCTCAAGCAACCCTCCTGCTCAGTCTTCCCAGTAGCTGGGACTGTGGGTGCTCGTCACTGTGCCCAGCTTTAATTCTCTGTTTTGAAGGTCAGTTAGGGATGTAAAAAGAAGCTTTGATATTTTGATTTATATTTCTTGTTCTGAAGATACATAATTCATGGCTCACTTTTCTAAATCTCTATCTTCACGGCTATAGTTTGGATCTCGATTGTCTCCCAAAGGCCCATGTGTTACAGGCTTGGTCCTCAGGGTGGCGCTATTGCGAGGGGTGGGACTATGGGAGAGGCCCTTGGGTCACTGGAGTGTCCCTTGAGGGGGACCTGAGCGTCTCCTCTCTGCTCTCTGGTTGGTGACAGAAGCAGGTCTGCCCCGCCATTTGCCCCAAGGAATAAAGCTAAAAGGTCATGAACGGGAACCTCCAGAACTGTGACCCAAAAAACCCCCCTCTTCATAAATGATCCCACAGACACTGTGACATTTAGGTGGCCATGTCTGCTTGTTTGGCTTCCTGGGGACTAGGCCATCACGTCCACAGCTCACATCTGTCACTTCAGCAGGGTCTGAGCTACTCACTGGCCAAAGCCTGTTCTTTGGAGGCACATTTTAAAATCAACTACTGCGCCCGAGTTTCACAGGGGCATCTGGGAACCCTCTGAGGGCACTGGGTCAGGGGAGCAGACAGAACGCGCTCGTTAGAAGTGCCGGTTGAGGCCAGGGCCAGCGGCAGGCCTGAGGGAGCCGTCCACACAAGACTGCGGCTTACCTGCGTCCACTTCTGTCCCTTCTCCAAGATCATGAGGTGAGTGTTGTCGCCCAGGGTCTGGAAGAACTCCTCTGTGTCGACCACTGTGCCGTCCTCCTCCAGCACCAGCGTGACCAGCCCAGCTGTGATCACCAGGGCATCCAGAGTCTAGGTGGCAGAGAGGCAGAGAAACAGCATGAAGTGGACATTCCCTCTGGGCCACCCGATGACATTTATGATGTCAGAGTTTTCAGAAGTGTCGGCTGATTTGAATAAAGTATTTTTTAATGGTTTTTTTTTTTTTTTTTTTTTGGAGACAGGGTCTTGCTGTGTTCCCAGGCTGGCCCCAAACTCCTGGGCTCAAACAATCCCCCTACTCAGTCTCCTGAGTAGCTCACACCACAGGCACATGCCACCAGGCCCAGCTCGAGTAAAACCTTAATGGTAAAGAGATGCACTGGCTGATGTCTAGGAGTCAGTCTTCATTCAGAGAAAGAGGTTAAGGTTTTAAATGGAACCACCCCCTCAGAGACATGGGGTACATGAGCATACTGAGCACGTAGGATCTGAGGCCACCTGGAGATCTTATTGGATGCACAAGCCGAGCATTCCTGCATGTGTGATGTCAGAAGAGCCGTGCCCCGGGTGCCATGAGGGGCTGAGCCTCGCTGCAGAGGCTGTGTGCTCATTTAACGCTTCTATGGGCATCTTTGAGTTATGCTTCCTGAGAGTCTAGGAGTCTTCCTTGTTTGGTGCTCTAGGACAGTGTTTTAGCGAAGGACTATTCTATGCTGGCTTTTACAACCAAACCTGGACTTCCCGAGCCCAGTATTTCTACTTTATCAATTGATGGCTGCTTCTGCAGCTTTTGTCTCATCTTTCATGGTACAGAGACACAGTGATCGGCCATCTGACCATCTAGACCTGCCCCTTACCACTTAGAAATGGCTCCCCTGAGACCCTCGAGGCCAAGAGGGACCGCCAAGTTGGACACGAGGTCTTTCGCGACCTTTCTGTCTTGGCACTGTGTGGCACCATGTCCTTGGCCCTGAGCTGGTCAAGGGCACCTCTGTGAGCTGGCAGGAGTGGCTGAGGTGGGTGGTACCTTGTGGATGAGCTCCTGCAGGCTACTAGCCATCACCCCACGCCGGCTGCTTCGGTCATGATTGGAGACGCGGAAAGGGCGAGCAGGGTGCATGAGGGGCGTTAGCAGGACCTTCTTGGTCTGTGATCCCATAAATGTCAGGGGCCTGAAAGTGGAGACAAGAAGAAAACAACTTTGACATTGCTTTGTGTTTGTGACGCTGGGGATTAAACCCAATGGTACTCTATCACTGTGCTGCATCCCCATTCCTTTTTATGTTATTTTGAGACAAGGTCTCACTAAGCCTCTGAGGCTGGCCTCCAACTTGTGATCCTCCTGCCTCAGCTTCCTGAGTAGCTGGGAGTACAGACATGTACCACTACGACTGGCTTTAGTATAGGTTTGAAGTACAGATAATGCACTTGTAGTATTTGCAACGAAAAGAAAGAAATTCAGTGGTTGCAAATTACTAAAAATTACACATACATCTCCAAGGAAGTAACAAGTAGTATCCAAGTTAAAAAGTTTCATCTTTATTTCTATTTTGCCAGAACATTGAAAGTCTATGAGGTAATGGCTTAAGAACAATGTTTAGGCCATCAAACTAAAAAAAAAAAAATCATATTCAACAAATGTGGATGGGTTTTATAACTAAAAAAATTCGGAGAAAACAATTTCCAGTAGCCACAAAATAGTTAAGCAGAGTTAGAGGATTAAATACACACACACACACACACACACACACACAAAGTCATATTTGCACACTAAGACTATCCTAGAAATATTTAAGAGCCAGTGATATCAGTCACTGTAGCCATTGACCAAGGTTTTGAAATTAACTCAGGATAAGCCAAAATCAGCACACCCACAGCCGTAACTTTCTTGGGAAGAACAAGAAGGGAAGACCTTTGGGCCCTGTGTCACACGACACTGGAGTAGGCGCCACATTCTCCATAGAATTAGAACCATGTGCCTGACCCTGAGGCTCCACATGCCACACACGCAGGGCAGTTCT
Organism: Geosciurus inauris; assembly: GCA_004024805.1. NCBI lineage: Eukaryota > Metazoa > Chordata > Mammalia > Rodentia > Sciuridae > Geosciurus > Geosciurus inauris. The sequence goes on from PVHX01015965.1 coordinate 13,463, forward strand.
TTTCTGTTGTTGGTTTTTTTGGGGGTGGGGGCTGCTGAGCTGGGACACAGCCCAGGGCCCTACGCGTGGCCAGCAAGTATGCACTGAGTCACAGTCCCGGGCTCCAGCGAGTGTCCCACTGTGCCCGCCTACTCAGGGTTCAAACAGTGGTGAGATCTGGACAAACACTCGTACCAGTACATTTGGAAGAGCAAAACCAGGGCCTTGGTTTTAGGGCAATATTGTAGAAGACACAAAGTGAGCACGTTGCTGCTTTGTGACCTTCCAAACGTGTCTAGGTTCACTCCCAACATCCCAGCACGTCTGCCCTGAGTGCCAAGGCCCGTCACCCACGGGTCAGCACTTCACACACGCGTCATCTGCCCTGCATTTCCCACTAGACTGGAATTCCGTCCAGGACAAAGGCTTCTTTTCCACATCTACAATGCCTGACTCAGTGCCAACACGCATGTGTTAAGCCATAGGCTGTCTGCTCCGGACCCCAGTGAAAATTCACCACTTACCAAGGACTTTGCAGATGAAAACCCAGCTGTACAGTAATGAACTGGCTCTCAGAAACCGTCAGGGGACATTCCTGCTGCGAGATCCATAGCCCCTCGGGAGGTTCTAATGGCAGTGAGAGTGGGTCCTTATCTGTCTTGCCAGCACACTGGCCTCTGGGATCAGGACTAAGGGTCCGTTCTGAAGTGCTCCCACAGTTCCACAGTTCTCCCAGCTGCTCGCCCCCGTCATTTGCTCTGGCCGGCCACGCACTAGCTCTCTAAACATACTGACAAGTCATCAGCACACCCGTGGGAGGAAGCATTACCCCATTTCACAGATGAGAAAACTGAGGCTCAGAGTAGCTTCTCAAGGGCACCTGGGTAATGAGGGAAAGACAGACGGGGCGGGTGCCACATCTGTCCACAGCCAGGCTTCTTCCTTTTGGTTGGGGGCCGGCCTTGTCTTTGCCCTCCCTGAGCTCCAGCGCTGGGCCGCGTGCAGGGAGCCTCTGGCAGAGTCCTCCAGGGTATGGCAGCACTTCCCCTTCCACCCACAACTCCCTTCCTCCAGGTGAAGTCACTGTACAGCGTGTACAGTGAGCAAAGCCAAGGGGAAAGTGCCAGCCAGGGCTCCTGGACCCTGGATGACCTGGGACCCTCCAGCAGACACCACCCCATAAGCCTGAGCGGAGACCCCCACCCACGGGGCAGCAGGGCCTGGCACTCGGCTGCTGGCTTCTGACCTGGATTCGGAGGAGTTGCACCAGCTGCCTGTTACACAATGCGGAGGAGACGCTCACGCGGCTGAGCCAACAGGACATGTCCTCGCCCCGGTGACCTGGGAAGCAGGCCAGGGGATGACCCCTCACCTTCCCCAGAACCTGGCTTTGTCCTTGACCTAATCATGGCAAGAAAGGTGGGGACCCCACAGGGTCCTGTAAGTTAGCACACCACTTGGGAGTCGCCAGGGTTCCTTCTCAGGCAAAGCCTGAGGCTCAGAAGTTACCAGGTAAGGAGGCCAGACCAGCCAACATCGAGCGCAGCTCTGGGGCCAGCCCAACTTCCCTACAGTGGTGCTGCCCACAGGGTGAAACCTCCTGCAGGACGGGACCCTGGGCTCCACCGCAGGGCCCGCCTTCTACTCAGAGCCAGAGGCACCGGGCCACCCCCGGGCTCAGGGGTCGGCCTCGGAGCCCAGGGCCTGCCAGCACCCAGCCCAGGTGGGGACAGAGTCAGAGATGCAGGCAGGCCCACCCCGGGTGGTCAAGAGCACAGCCTTGGCCTAGTCAGCTGGGGCCCGGTGTCGCCTCCTTGGACAAGAACACATCTTCGTGAGCGCCCACGCGCCAGCGACCCAGCAGAGCTGAGGAATTCAACGTTCCTATTGCCTTTTCCCATCTGACAGGATGGTGTTGGCGACCATCTGGTCCTCCGGCCTTCATCTGCCCTGGGATCACCATCACTGATTACACAGAAAGACGCACGGCCCTTGCTCTCCTTCCTGCTCCCTAACCAAGACCTGCTCGTGCCTGCAGAAAAGGAGAGAACAAGAAAACCACTGCAGGCGTGAAAATCAGATCTCGTTCTTACCAAGGGGGCACGAGTGGCTTGAAGGGTCAAATTAGATCAAGTCCAGACTGTCCGGCAGGCAGCTTGGGGCGACGTGAACTTCGTGCACACCAAGCCTGCCCTGCAAGCGCCCGGCACTGACGCCATCCAGCTGAAAGATCAACGGGCTGCGTTGCTGAACAAGCAGGCAACACCTTGACCCAACCACCTTCTGGCCACTGAAAAGACAGAATCGAGGTCACTGGCCATTAGCACAATGCCTATAAAGAGTCGCTATCCCCCACCCCTGTACTTTAATTTGTCAAAGTGAAAATAGAACCACCTAGGCCAGAAGGGGGCTCGGGGTGGGGCGTGTGCAAGGCCCCGGCTCAGTCCCAACGCCACCAAAGAGCAAGACCCAACAGGACCCACGGCAAGCCTGCTGTCTGCCCCACCTCCTGTGAGCCACACTGCCCGGAACCAGGAAGGGAAACAGCTCGCCACAGGGAGAATGAGTACCAGGCTGTCTCAGGGAAAAGGAGAAATCACGAGGAACAGTGTCTCAGGAAATAGGTTTTTCGGGGAAATCGAGACAACAGAAGTCAGGCTTCACCGAACGCTCCTCTAACTGCAGGGGCCCTCGCCCAGCGTGAGAGGACAGAAGGAAGCCTGCATTTTCCCTGAGGGAAGCAGGAAGTTGCCATCTTACAGAAACAGGGCATTCAGTGACAAGACCTGACCGACAAAGACAGGAGCTGTTTTCCAGTTAGGTAACCTGCCCCTGGTCCCTAACGAGCTTTCTTTATACACCACACTTGCGCTGGTGCTCACTGTGAAGGGGCAGCCCAGGGGCAAGGAGTGGGTAGGAGCAAAGCACAGTCGTCCCTGTCAGAATCCTCGTGGGTTGGTCTAGGACCCCCGAGACCAGAATCTGAGGACGCTCAGGTCCCTTGTATGAAAGGATGCCTTTCGTGTCACATCTGGTCCTCCCGGCACTTCAGATCATCCCTAGAGCACTCACAATGTGATACAATGTGAACACTATGTTGATGCCTGTTATCCTGCAGGGTCACAGGGTAATTACAAGGAAAATCTGTGCATGCTCAGTACAGATGCAATTTTAAAAAATATTTTTAGTTGTAGATGGACACAATACCTTTATTTATTTATTTATTCTTGTGTGGTACTGAGGACTGAACCCACTGCCTCCTAAGTGTGAGACAAGTGCTCTACCACTGAGCTACAGCCCCATCCCCCAGATGCAATTTTTAAAATAGTTTTTTTTCCTGTCGTTGGATCTTGGGATGTGGCACCTGTGGGTGGGAGGGCCAACTGTATTTGGTGTCACTGGTGATAAGGGAGCAGCCCAGGGCTGTGTAAGATGTTGCCCAGGGACACTCAGAGAGTAACGTGACTGGGGGAACGTGGAAGAAGAAGCCCACGAGGAGAATAAAGAGGACCTCGGTCACCTAGACCGGAGTGGCTGGGATGCCAGGAGGGAAGAGACGAGGTCGAACATGGTCATGCAGAGAAGACAAACAGGGCTCAGAAAGTGTCCCCCGGGCCTGAGAGATGCCTGTGGGCCACAGGGACAGTTTCCAAGGGTGCAGTGGCAGTGGAGCAAGGGTCAGCCTGGGAGCTTCCTGCCACCAAGCTTGCCAGGCTCTGTCATGAACAGATCGGAACATGCCTGCCCCCAAGCCCAGGTCCTCTCCACGGGCTCTCCCTGGCTCGTGGCTGTGTTCTTACCAAACTACCAAAATCCTTGGTGTAACAGGGGGTTTAAGACAGGGCGATGGAGGCCTTGAACACCTTGAACAATTACTAAAATAAGAATTTAGGTTCAAGCTTTCTGCTGTGCGATATGCTTGGGGAAAACTGAATTCTTTATTAACGTCACTAGGAAGACTGGCATGACGTTCATACTGCATTCCTGCAGATGGGAAGATGTAACTATGTTCGTTTTTTCTTTTTGCAGTTCTGAGGATAGAAAACCCAGGGCCGTGGACACTGAAGATGTTCTGAATAGTCTGAATCGTCACAGAAGCAGCCGTTCTGAGCCAGGTATGGTGCGTGTTGACTTTGCAGCAAGCTCAGGACTGGCATGAGCTGCGTGAACATCCCTGCGGTGCAGAGCTTGGCTGGGGACTTCAGCCCGCTCTCCTCACAATGAGGCCTGCAGCACCCACCGCTGATCAGCAGACCAATGACAGCCGAAGACGCTGCGATCACTGACAAGAATCTATTATGATTATTATTTGCAGTGCTGGGGATCCAACCCGGGGCCTTACACTTCTAGGCCAGTGCTCAGTCACTGAGCTACATCCCTAGCTCTACAAGTATCTTTTTGTGAAAAAAAGGTATATATTGATTAAATTATTTCCCTAGAAAAAGCAGTTGTTTACTAATAAAAGACAGTTATGATCTTCCTGGATTCTGCCTCCTCTCAGTGCCTTTAAATTAAGGATCACTGAGAGAAGGCAGAATCCAGGAAGACCATAATTAACAAATACGTTGGGACCTTGATTTTGGCTGTTTAGCCTGGACAGGATTTTAAGGAAGGATGGGGAGGAAGTACCTCCCTTTCAGCAGGTATTAGATTGCTTTTGCCCAGTTGAGGTTGAATCAGATAGATTCCAAAGAATCATAGCAGTTCAGCCTAGAAACAGATAGCTTTTCAAAAAACTGGGAAAACACACTGGGCGCAGTGGTGCATGCCTGTAATCCAAGTGGCTAGGGAGGCTGAGGCAGGAGGATCACGAGTTCAAAGCCAGCCTCAGCAACGGTGAGGCATTAAGCAACTCAGTGAGACCCTGTCTCTACATAAAACACAAAATAGGGCTGGGGACGTGGCTCAGTGCTCAAATACCCTTGAGCTCAATCCATGATACAAAAAATTTAAAAATTTTTTAAAAAATTAAAAAAGTTTGTCCCCAACAAATACGCACTCCTAGAATTTGCTAATCTGGATGGAGCATGTTTTGGGAAATCAAATATTTCATTGTTGGTTTTGCGGGGAGCATTAGGAACCGAACTCAGGGGTGCTTAAGCACTGAGCCACATCCCAGCCCTTTCTATTTTTTATTTTGATTAGGATCTCACTAAGTTGCTGACGCTGGCCTTGAACCTGCGATCCTCCTGCCTCAGCCTCCCAAGTCACTGAGATTAAAGGTATATGCACCCTACCTGGCTCATTGTGTGTTGATTCGCCCACGTGTCCTAAGCCAGCCACTCTACCTCGGGGCTTCTGCTGGTACAGTCTAGATTTCTGTAAGCTGCTGCAATGTTCAGATACGAAGACAGGCTTAACCTTGATGCTTCAGTCCTGCCACTCTGAGGCAGACCAGGGACAGGTCAGTGCACTCCGGCTGTGCTGGAACCTCAGCCCACCACTCACTCCTCAGTGTTCCAGAGGAAGCTGGGGAAGAGACATTCGCACACTTACAGGGAAAAGAATTCTAGGGATTCATTTTAAACTACTCTGTCCTTTCCTCCTTGAGATGGGACCATGGAGTGGGCGGAGCTTGAAGAAACTCAGGAAAAAACCAAGGCCTTATGTTTGTGCTTAAATGTGTCATAGTGAGCCTGGCGCCTAGGCCTACCCTTCCAATCCAGGGAGTGGGAGGTCGAGGCCAGCCTCAGCAAATTAGGGAGATCGAGTCTCAAAATTAAAAATAAGAGTTCAGTGGTAGAGTGTCCCTGGGTTCCATGCTCAGTAATGAAAAAAAAAAAAAAAGCTTATGGTGAAGGCAGGTTCCAGGTCCCGCTGTGAAGGTGAAAAGAAGCCCCTGATGCTGGCCCAGAGGCAAGCCAAGGAGATGGACGGAGAAGGGGAAACTTTCAAACAGAAACAAAAACAGGAGAAGAAACTCGAAGAGGTAAAATAGACGGCTTCTGGGGAAGGCCACAGTTATTAAACTCTGGCAAAGGCAGGCTGTGTGCCTGAGACCTCGGTGACCTTGATTCCACTCCCATTGAAACCCTGGGTTCCCTGTCCTAACACCTTGGCCCCTAGAGCTAGAATGGAGTGTTTGTATTGGAGCCTGTTGTACATTAAAGAATGAACCTTTTTTAAGTGTTGGCAGAGGTAGAGGAAGAGCCTCTGTCACCTTCCCGGAATCCTGCTGCTACAAATTGTGTGTGTGTGTGACAGACATTGGATGCCAGCCACCAGGCCTCCTTTCCATTTCAGCAGTTGCTTCTAACCCTAAGTATTCTCCAGCTCCCATGTGACCTGCGGGAAGTTGCCTACTTTTAAAGCACTCAAGGGTCCCTCCCCCCCTCCCTCTCTCTCAGCTGGGGATCGAACCCAGGGCCTGTGCATGCAAGACACACACTCTACCAACCGAGCTACATCCCCAGGCCCTCTCCATTTTTTGTTGTTGTTGTTTGTTTGTTTTGTTTTTGGTACTGAAGATTGACCTCAGGGGCACTCGACCACTGAGCCACACCCCCAGCCCTATTTTGTGTTTTATGTAGAGACAGGGTCTCACTGAGCTGCTCAGCGCCTCGCCATTGCTGAGGCTGGCTTTGAACTCGCGATCCTCCTGCCTCAGCCTCCCGAAGTGCTGGGATGACAGGCGTGCGCGCCGCGCCCGGCTCCCTCTCCATCGTTTCTGAAGTATCTGGATGATCTTCAGAGAAACAAGGCACCCTCCTTAACCTATAAAGTCACCGCCACTGCCACGTCTAGGATCTCATCAAGGGTTGGATTGGCCTATTGGGACGTGAAGATAAACCCAGCAGAGAAAAAGTGTGAGGCACCTTGAAGCCGCAGTGAGAGGAACGCCTCCTGTAAACCGCACCTAACACACCCGGGAGGGCCTCCCTTCGAGGCCAGACCACGCGCTGAACCAGAGGCTGTACCTGGACCCCTCCCCTCGCCCCAGTTAGGGTCGCGATCCCAGGCCCCGAGGAGCCCCAGAGAAGCTCCGCGCACCGCGGAGTCGCCGCCCAGGGGTCCTGGGACCCGGACCTCGTTTGCACCCACGGCTACAAGAAAAGCGACGACCCCTGCAGTCCCCGCTGGCACCTGATCCGCGGACAGCCGCGCACCTCAGGAGCCACACCCCACCGGCTGGGCCAGCTGGAGGAGGGGACCCGTGACCCGCTCGGGCATGCTCCGCCGTCGGGTCAGGGCGGGCGACCGCGGCTGCGGGGAACGCGGGAAGCAGCGGAAGGAGGCGCAGGAGCGCGGCGCGTGGGGTGCGGCACTCGCCTGAGCAGGGTCCCCGCGTAGTCCCGAGCGGTCTCCATGGCGCGGTCCTCGCCAGCCTCGCGCGACCTGCACGGCCACTTTAAGCTGCGCCGCGGCCCCGCCCCGTCTGGGCGGTGCCGGGACCCGGGCTTCGCTCTCTGCTCCGCGGGCGGGCGGTGGCCCGCGCTCCCGCGCTCCTGCCCGGGGCCATGCCCTTGCGGCCCCCTGGCTGCAGAGCCCTGTGCCCAGGCCCCTCGAGCCCAGACGCTCCGCAGGCCTGGCACGGGCCGTTGCCAGCCTGTGTCGCGCACTCCTGGGGGTTGGGGAGCCCAAGTCTGCACCACCGCTTGGCTGTGAAAAGGCAGGTGTTGATTTTAAACCCCGGTGGCATCGCAAGGCGCGGCGATGGGGCGCGGGAACACCCAGGGCTGAGGCCCCTGAGGCCGCGCTCCGGCCAGCGAGCCAGCGGCTTCCTAGTAGAGGTGAGGAAGCTGCGGCAGATCCAGGTCCCGCAGGTCCTCCTTCCCGGTACGTCTCTTCACAGGAGTGCCAGGGCACGTGGGGACAGACAGAAGGGCGGTCGGAACGGAGGGCCACGGAGCGTCGGTAAGGGAGCTTCTGAGAGCAGGAGGGAAAGAGCGGACTGACAGGCCAGAGGCGTGTCCCCGCGGCGTCTGTCCCGGTGCGCGAAGGTGCGTGGCTCCACACCTCGGATCAAGGCTGGAGGACCGCTGGGCTCTGTTTACTAAACTGAAGCCCGGGGCTTTCTGCACGTTAGTGGGCGGGGCAGCAGGTAATCCAGTCTCTTAAAAAATGTGAACTTCCCCGCCAGGGGGCACTGCTAGAGCCTACCTCCCTGTCTGTGGTGGGGTGACTAGCCACCTCGGTGCCCCGCATGTGCTGCGAAGGCTCCTGGGTCCTGCGGCGGTGGGTTCTCCTCACTCAACCTGATCACTTAAAGGTAGCCCCTCGGCTTCCCTCTGGCTCACTGAAACAATTGCTTCTCCCCCTTCAGAGTTATTCTGGTCAGCGAACCTCAAGGCGACCAAAAAACGATTTCTCTGGCCCAGCCCTGGCCCCAAGCTTGCAGAGAGGCATCTCTGGCCTAGAGCTCCGGGACTGGACGGGCTGGATGCAGGCTGAAGAGACCATTAGCTGCGCCTCCCACTGACACCTGCAATTTGATAGACGGGAAAATGGGTCCAATCAATTCAACTCAGGAATTGAACCATGAGCACCCTCAGCCAGCCCCTGGATCCACCTGCTACTAACACTTGACATATTTGCTTCTTGTTTATATTTTTATTTGAATCCCTTCATTTTAGATCCTTTAACTTGCATTTCTGAAAGAAAAAAAATAAAAGGAAGTTCTCAAAGCTAGCTCTAATGGCAGGATCACTCCTGACAAAGTTAGAATGACATCCTAAGACCATCCAGAGCTGGTCTATAGTCAAGCTCCCCAGCCACCCAGACCCATTGCCCTGAATGTCCAAGGCAATGCCCCAGGCCTGGGGTGAGGGTGCATTCTGCCTGGTCCCGAGCAGTGGAGGTCAGGTCGTGGAGGATGCTCATGCATCACTAACCCAGCCAGCCACCCAGTGTGTTGGTTCCTTGGACCCAGAGAGCAGTGTGCGTCAGAAGGCGTTCTGTGTGTGCTTGTGAGTGAAGGAATGACCGCAGGTGCTGCTAGTGGTACTGTGTGAATGAAAGCTGCAAAGAACAGAGAAGGAATCCTGCCCAGAGTGTGTCCAAGAAGTGACATGGGGCTGCGGCTCCAGGGTGCGGGCCTGGTGGAGTCCCCTTGCCCAGCTGGCTATGTTCTCACAGCAGGGAGTCGGCAGAGGTCAGGGGTGCCCTTCAGATGGGAGAAGACCACTCTGGGTGGCAGGGAGGCTGGCTAGGCCGGGGGCTTTTTTAGGTGACGCAAGTGAGAGAAGGAGAACTCCAGGCACTGACAGCTGGTAGGGACAGGACCAGCCCGGGCCCCACAGACATTTCCAGGTCAAGGGGAAGACAAAAGGGAGGCAGCCAGAGCGGACCCTGGATGCTCAGCGTGGTGCCTGGAGAGACAGTGATGTCCTTCCAGAGATGAGCAACAGGACAGGGAGCAAGATTGGGGCGACGGATGACGCTCAAGAGCCTGCCTCACAGTCAGACAGGGCGTGGCCTGATGCTCCGGGAAAGCCAGGCTAGAAGTGAAGGCCTGTGTCACCTTCCTGCTCCCCAGGGGAGTCTGGAGCAGGTGAGGGCGAGTGGAGAGGGAGAAGATGGCCTGGAGCACGTGGGGCTTCAAAGGGCCTTGCTGCGAAGAAAAGGGTAGGAGGCCACTGCACCTGCCCCGCCTGCGAGGGAGGGCGCCTTCCTAGCAGGCCCCCAAGCCTGTCCTGACAAACTCCTTCCCACCCCTAAATGAACTAGCCCATCCAGCAAACACCTACTGAGCGCCACACTGGTTATCTCTCACCCCAGCGCATCCTCCTGTGCTCCAGGAGGCTGGTCCCAGGGACAGCACTAGAGGTCCTGCGCTTGGGCTTCTACTTGGTCTCTCCTGTGGGAGGCACTTACAGACTTTTTAAAATGAAAAGCAAGTGTATTGCAGAATAAGGCACGCCTGATTAAGTGCACAGATCTTCAGTGTACAACTCATACAATTTTTATTTTTAGAAACAGATCAAGACAAAGAATATTTGCAATACGCAGGAGGCAACTCTTGTCCCTTGGCCACAAGCTGGGTGACAGCAAAAACTTGGAGTGAACTTCCACAAAATTGTTGGGCATTGGTTGTGGTCAACTAAAATGTCTCTTCCCTACCTGCTGACTAAGAAGATTGGGTACGGCAATTAGGAAAGAGAAACTGGGGGTCCCAGGGCTGTGGGTGGGGCAGGAGCCCACTCACACTGAAGCCCCAGGACTGTGGGAGTGTGGGAGGGTCCTGCAGGGAGCCGGGGCACCATCCTTTTTTGGTATGCCAATCACAAACCTCACTGCACATCCAGAATAGCCATAATGGGGAAGAGAGGAGGCCACACTGTCACTTTGAGTGGGCCGGTCATTTGCGAGGGACGAGTCCCCTAGTCTGAGCTCAGATGCATCCTGAGGAGTGTATCTATGATGCTTAACAAGAGGAACTGGAAAGCCACCTGTCCCCGCCAAGACCCCATTGAAGTTGGAGCTCTGAATGGGGGTGTGGTGGGACTGTTGAAGAGCAAGACGGCAGGAGCCCAGGGTGGCAGGGTCACAGCCAAGGAGTCCTCGGTCAAGACAAGTGTTCCTCCAAACAGCTTAAAGGCAAAAGTGCCTTGGAATTCTAAAATGGATGTTAAGGTTTTCACAATTTCTTGCAGAGTTTGCATTAAAATACTGGGTTGGGGGATGGAGCTGAGTAGCACAGCGCTTGCCTGGTGTGCATGAGGCCCTGGGTTCTGTCCCCAGCACCACAGAAAAAATGAGCAAAAACAAAAACAAAACCTACAAACCAAACCAACCCAGACTCCATGTTGAACCTACGTGCCTGTGATATTCAATGTCGGTGGGTCACAACCTCCTGAGGTTCGGGTCCTACCACCTAAGGAAGGCTAGAGCTGCTTTTCCATAGACTCGCATAACCCACCCACTGTCTACTAACACTCTGGGCGGGGGGAGGGGCCCAGCAGAGAGCTCATCTGCTATTGATGACCCGGGACAGGCCCCACTGGGCTGCAGGCTGTCTGGATTGTGGCCTGGCGTAGGTACCCGCTATCCCTCTAAGTACAGGAACACAGATGAGGTTCTCTTCTGCTGGCTTCAGGTTGAGGTTGTTTTCTTTTTCTTTCCAAAGAAAGTGCCCAGAGAATCCTGTGCTTCTGGGCAGATCCCGGGCCTTTCCCAACTGGGCAGAAGGGCAGAGCAGAACTCAGCTTCACGGAGCCGGCGCCACGCTTCCCATAGCGTCTTGATCTTTTGAAAAGGTTTTAATAAAATTTTGACAATGTAAATAATATGTAAATACAATGTCATAATTGGCAATTTTTATAAAAACATGGCTAAATCCAAAATCTTCTTGGCCTGTGGTCACCAATTCTGGCCCTCCCTGCTTACTCCTCAGGAATCCTACGGTTTTCCTGTGCAGTGTGTACACAGATACACACACACCCACATACGTAACACACACTCTCTATGTGGTGTTATTTCGCATAGTTCGTTTACATAAATGCTACCCTGTCCTGTTCTGCAACTTACTTTTTCATGCAACGGTGGGCAGCTCTGTCAGTGCACCTGGGCTCACTCGGCTTTGTGACCACTGCATAATATTCCCAGAACGTAGTCACATCACAGTTGACCTTCTCCTCTTGTTGAACGCTGGAGATGGCTCCACTTATTCATTAGTGTAAACAGTGCTGTACCAAGTGTCCTTGTAAACGCATGGCTGTGTCACTGGGGCGTAACACCAAGGAATGGAATTGTTAGGTTTTTAGGATGTGTATAGTCAGCTTTCATATCTGCGGATTCTGCAGCCAATGACTCAACTAACTTTGGATTAAAAATATTTGGAAAATGAAATTGTATCTGTACTGAACATGTAGTGACTCTTCCTTGCCATTGTTGCCTAAACAACACAGTGTGGCTACTGTTGACATAGTATGTATGTGATCTCAGGCATTGTAGGTAATCTAGAGATGATGTAAAGTATAGAGGGATGTGTGTGCTGTGTGCAAATACTACGCCGTTGTATGATAAGGACTGGGCCTCTGCACATTCTGGAACCGGTCCCCCAGGACATGGAGGGACCACTGGACCCCTGTGCCTTTCTGGCAGTGGGGATGGCACCCAGGGACGCTTTACCACTGAGCTGTGTCTCTAGCCCTTTCCACTTAATTATTTTTGAGAGATGGGGTGGCTAAGTTACTGAGGCTGGTCTCCAACTTGCAATCCTCCTTCCACAGCTTCCTGAGCAGCTGGGTTTGTAGATGTGCCCACCACGACATTTGTGAAGGTTCATAAGAATGTCCCCAGGGGTTTGGGCCTGGGTGGTGCTGCAGCCCCTCTCCCATTGGAACTGTGACGGCTGATCCTGAGATTGGCTGAAGGAGCACTCCAACATCCTCCTTCCACTTCTTGTACAGTCATCAAACTCAAACTGACAGCTGCCATTTGTGCTTCTTTTAAAACTTCTATTTTAAAACTTTTAAAATAGAAAAGTTTTAAAACCACCTTTTCCAGTCCCGGATCCTGCATGTCGCGGTGGTTCTGGGAGTTGAGCCCCCCACCGGGCACAGCTCTCTCAGTGCCCAGGCTGCTCCTCTGTGCTGGGTGTTCTCAGGGTCAACCCTTCCTTCTTGGGTGGGGCAGGCAGGCTCTCAGGGCAGCTCCGGGTCAGAACAAAAAGGCTTGTGTGAAAAAGGCCAGGTTTTGATGTTTCAGGGAGGTTTATGTAAATGTAATAAATGGAGCATTTTGTTTTAAGGTATTACACTTTATAAGTTAGTAAGCATGTTTATCAAATGGTGTATCTGAATCCAAAGTCCACATTTCAGAAAAAGAGAGGTTGTCAAAGGACAGCAGTTGTGTGGGGGCTGGGAATGGGGCTAACGTCCAGCCCTTGCCTGGCACGCAGGGGCCCTGGCTTCACCGGCAGCGGGCTGGCCTCATCTCTGCTTCACTAGGACACTCAGGACTGGCTAGGGACAGGCACTTCCCACCTCCACTTTATAATCAAATCCTCGGGAACAGCAGAATGCCTAGGATCATGTGGAAAGATGACATTTGCCTGAAGGAAAGTGTCAGGAGCCAGTAAGGAAAGCAGGCTAAGGCTGCACTCATGGGTGGGCTCTGCACGGGACAGCTGCTTGTGTTAGGAAATACGTCCTGGGCTGGGAGTGGCTCAGCGGTGGGCTCTTGCCAGTGGGCACCAGGCCCTGGGTCCCACCCCCAGCACAACAAAAACAAAACAATGGCAAATCCTAATATTGTCTTCCTCAGCCCCTCAACTTTTTTCTATTTAATTTGCAATTTCTAACTATCATTCAGCACATAGATCCAATGAACTAGTCCATAAATATTGCCAAAAGTAGAAAAAGCAAGGAAAAAAGAGGGGAAAGAAAAGATTACTGCTTCTTCCATATGAACTTGAAATTGATCATACAATGTTCTCTTCACCCATGTAAAGTGAAAGGAAAGGATTAAATAAAGCCTTGCAAAAACTCTTAGTCCCTGCTTATAATGTCTCAGGAAAATCCCCAAGAATAAGCTGGAATTATTTGCAATACTGAGATCATACCTTGTCCCTTTAGCCCACAGCATGCACACGTGTAACACGCTAACATGCAGGCATGCAGCCACGCGCTCGTGGGTCACAACAAGAATCTTGGCATTGCTTACGAGGAGCCCGTCTCTGAGATGCTCAGGAAACTGTGCACAGCCTCAGCCTCAGTGAATGAGCTGGGAACTTGAGAGACAAAAGGGAGAGGAAATCAAGGTTTTTTCTATAACCCTTTATTCCTTTTAACTTAAACCAATGCAGAATATTAATTGGTCATTTTTAAAGAATTAGATCAGGATGCTCCTCAGATGCTTCTGTGTAAATATATGAACATAAATATGAAGAATTTGCGGCTGGGAAGTGGCTCAGTGGTGGAGTGCTTGCCTACCATGCTTGAGGTCTTGGGTTCAACCCCAGCACCCACACAACATGGGTAAGGCCCACATGACCTGGAAGCTTCGCTTTTAGGCATATACCTGAAAGAACTGAAGGTGGGAACTCAAATATTTGCATATCAAGTTCACAGTAGCCAAGAGGTAGAAGCAACTGATGTCCATCCATGGATGAATGGATCTGCAAAATACGGTGGAACATCCAACAGGGTATCACTCAGCCTTAAAAAGCAGTGAGATTTTGGCACCTGCGTCAACATGGCTGAACGTTAATGGCACCACGCTCAGTTAATAAGCCCGCCACAAAGGGCAGATACTGCACGATCCCACGCACATGTGACTACCCGCAGTCGTCAAGCTCATGGAGGAAGGACGTGCAGAGGTGGGCAGAGGCTGGGGCAGGGGAGAGCGGGCACTGGTCAGAGGCACAGGGTCGCTGTTGGGGATGATGACAGGTTCTGGAAGAGGATGGTGGTGAGGACTGCAGGACTCCGTGCAGCAGTTCCACAGCCCCAACCAGCTGTGCAGCGGGAAGTCATCACGATGGCGAAGTCCCTGCTGTATATGTTCCTCCACAGGAAGAAACCCGGAAACAGCAGCACCCAACACGGGAAATATCCACAGCCACCTGACAGAGCAGGTGCAAGATCTGTGCTCACCAAGCACCGGTGAGAGGAATCCAGGAAGAGGTCCAGGGAGACCCCGCGAGGGAGGGGCCGGCCTCTGACAACGTGTGAAGCTGCTGCCTGCAAGGCAGCCCGAGCCTGCAGGAGCCGCCCAGCAGCAGGTGGGCAGAGAGCAGGGACCCAGAGACAGCCAGGCCTGAGAACCGGCGTCTGTGGCAACTGGTGCTGGAACAGTGGATATCCACCCGAAAGTGGACTTAGTGCCACATGCAAAATGTACTTAAATGGATCAGAAACCAAAGTGTACAACATAAAACTAGAAAAAGTTCTAGAAGCAAAAATAGGAGAAAAATGTTTCTGACCTCCAATTAGGCAGGGACTTCTCAGTTATGATACCTAGTTACTATTCATAAGGGGAAAAACTGGACACATGGAACAGCATCAAAATTAAGAATGCTTTAAATGCTTAATTTAATTATTCTTTAATGTAATTATTAGTGTGTTAATAATTACATTTTTAATAGTTGCTTATGTAATTATGCAGTTAATTATATGATTATAATTATGATTTTATAATATTTTTTGGTACCAGGGATTGAACTCAGGGGCACTCAACCACTGAGCCACATCCCCAGCCCTATTTTGTGGTTTATGTAGAGACAGGGTCTCCCTGAGTTGCTAAGCGCTTCGCTGTTGCTGAGGCTGGCTTTGAACTCGAGATCCTCCTGTCTCAGCCTCCCAAAAGTGCTGGGATTACAGGCTTGAGCCACCGTGCCTGGTTATGATTTTATAATTTTTATAATTGTAATTTTAAAAATGTTTGCTCTTTGAAGGGACTGCAAGGGAATGAGATGAAAGTTACAAATTTGGAGAAAAAATTTGCAAACCACAATGTGACACACTGACTTCTACCCCGAGATAAAGAGCCTCACACTCTAGGATAAGAAAACAGACAATTCAATATTAAGTGAGGATAAGATCTGAATAGATAGTTCACAGAAGACGGTGATTCACCTGCAAACAAGCCCATGAGCAGATGGCCCACATTATTAATTGTGGAGAGCGGGTGCGGCAGCCGCCCCAAGATGGCGCCCGGGGCGCTTGCCAAGTTGCATGACTTGCACTTGATTTCCTGTTTTTCTCCCCTGGAGCATCACACCCTTGCTGTGCTTGTGCGCATGTCTGTGATGTCTGAAAAGGTGTGACTTTGTAGTAGCCTATTAGGAGCGACGTCGTGGCAGAATCTGGTAGGGCGAGGCATCTCTGTATGTGTGGGTTGAAGAGCTGGGAGGGGGGAGAGAGAAGAGAGAGAGAGAAGAAAAAGAGGAGAAAGAGAAAAACTTTGGAATGTTAAGGGATCCTGAATAAACTGCTTCAAGAAGAGCTCCGTGTGTCCTTGCCTTCTTCCGCGGGTCGGAGTGGACACCGACAATTAATCATTAGAGAAATACAGATTAAAACTCTAATGAGATACCACCTATTAGGGGTGTAAAATTAAAAAATAAAAACTAAAAAGCCCTGACAGCCCAAGTGCCTCGAGGGTGCAGCACAGCCAGAGCTCCACGGCCTGACGGTGGGGACTGGACTCGGGCTGGGCCCAGCCGCACAGCGGCCCAAGCCTCGCACTCCACTTCCAGGCACCTAGGCGTCAAACAAGGACCTACTCACACAAGCACCCGAGCGTGAATACCCACAGAGGCTGCATTCATAACGGCCCCAATCTGGAAACCACCCGATGTGCCTGCCTGGGGACAGGCCACCCAACCCATAGGTCTGTGAAATGGGCTGCTGCTGGTCGCCGCGGCGGAGACACGCAGATGGACCTCGAAGGCGTCATGCCCAGCGGATGGAACTGACTCAAGCTGCACGCGGGGGAATTCTGTTTCTATGACATTCTGGAAAAGGCAAAAATCTAGGAACAGATCAGTGGCCACCAGGAGCTGGGGCTGGGGGTGGGTGGCCACCAAGGGGACACATGGCCCTGGGGCTGATGGGCTTGATGTCCATCTCCACTGAGCTGGTGCTGCACCGCTGTCCGCATCTGTCAGCACTGGCAGAAGTGACACTAAGAAGGGTGAACCTTTAAATGTCGACCATACCTTAACCTTTTTAAAAAATACAGGAAGGAGCACAAAATGGCCTGGACACTTTGGAGGTCTCTGTGGAGGTTTTCAAATACAGTTAAACCCACCTTTATCCCATTACCCCGAAACTTTAATACACATACGTATTTATCCAGGAGAAATGAAGCATTTGCTCACAAACAGACTTGTGCAAGAAGGTCCATAACACCCTCATTCATAATAGCCAAAACTGACAGCACTACTGCCCAGCAACAGGATGGACTAACCAAGGTGGGCAAATTTATGCAGCAGACGCTACTCTGCAGTACAGACAGCCGCCCCACACGGCAGGTGGCTGGACCTTAAGACACAGCAGCAAGTCACAGAAGCCAGGCATGAAGTACAGACCACCTGGTTCCCTTTACACGACGTTTAAGAACAGATGAAGTGATCTTTAGGGAGAAAAAACAGCTGCCTCGGGTAGGAAAGGACAGCAGAGGCTTCTTGGAGTTAGGGAGAACATCTACATCCAGATGAGCTTCCGGGTACAGACATTTGTCAAAGTCAAACCGTGCACCCAAGGGCTGTGCTTCTCCCTGTGATATAACCTCAAGGACACAAGCAGTGTCCAGTGACAGAAGAGAAGGACTACCTGGGGTAGGGTGGTAGGCCGAGTGGCAGGGGACACCGGGGAACTTTCAGGGACAATGGAAATGGAAATATTTATAGCTCATTTGGAATGATCAAAACTCATCGATCTGAACACACAAGGACTAAGTGATTTATTGCATGTAAACTAAACCCTAGTGTAACAGGGCTGTAAGGCAGTAAATAAACAATGCTGCAAAGAAGCAGACGGTGAGATCAGTGGTCATCCTATTCACAAAAATAACTGAACATTTTAATTGTAGTTTAAAAAACACATCATGTAAGATTTGCCATCTTCTTCTTTCTGATGGTTGGGATCGGATGTGCATGCTAGATGAAGCTACAGTCCTGGCCCAGTTGCCATTTTATTTTTTATTTTTATTTTTTAAAACTATGTTTAGCTGTAGGCAGACACAATACTTTGTTTTTATTTATTTATTATTTTTATGTGGTGCTGAGGATCAAACCCAGTGCCTCACCAGGTCCATGCGAGTGGTCCACCACTGAGCCACAACTCCAGCCCTTATTTTTACCTTTTTATTGGTGTTAATAATGCTCCGTAGCAGTGACTTCGTCCCAGTTCTCAGTGCACACAACAGGACCCTGTGAGCAGTGGGTGTCATTCCAGTGCCTGCCCTTCCCCCCCACCCCGCCCCGCCTCTTCTCTCCTGATCTCACCTCTGTGTTCCTGATCTCTCCTTCCCCTCCCCTTTTTCCTCTTCAACTTCCACACGAGAGAAAGGACACAAGCTTCAACCCTCCTCTGACTTGCCTGGCTCCCCACTTCTTCCCAGCTGGTGACAGGACCCGCCCTTCTCCACACCCATGCTGAGCACGCAGCAGAACCCTCTCCCATGTCCTCGCTGTACACACCACGTTGGGTTTATGCATCCATCTGTCCACGGACACTCCGGTGGCTCCCACCCCTCTGCTGTTGGGGACAGTGCTGCTGCAAACATGGCCCTGCCGATGCGGCATCGTACACTCCAAGAGGGAACCTGGGGAGCACAGCTTCTCGGTCACCTTTTCCTCCCTTCCTAGTGTTGGCCTTGCAACTGCCCAGAGATCCGTCAGAGGCCAGTGCAGGGACGAGAATGACCCCCATGCCAAGCACCAACCCCTAGAGTGACGCCTGGCCTGCTGCTTGCGCTTCCCCAGAGGCTCGCGTGTCTGGAGGCAGTGCGTGAGCACCTGGAGGTTATTTCAAGCCGAAGGACAGCAAAGGTTGTCTTTTGATGTGCCCGGGGACAAGCCCCTCTGGCCTGTCTGGAGCGTAACTGTCACACCCCATGGTCTGCTTGCACAACTCTGCCTCCCGGCCAGGTTTGGCAACTCAGATGACCCTGCCGCCTGCCCTATGGGAGGCAGGCGGGAAGCCCGCCCAGAGAGGGCGCCTACCTAGGGCCAGTCACCAGGTGGCAGTAGATACCACAGGCCTGGGACCAACCAACCCTGTTTCAGTAGTGGGCAGTGTGAACTGTTCACAGTGGTCAGGAACCAGCGTGCCAGCTACCCCAGAGGCTGCTGGTTTTTCTCTGGCCTCTGTCCCCACCTTCACTGGCCCACCTTCTCACATTTTGTACTTGCATCAGGAATCCGCCGAAGCCTAAGTGGCGATGTGGCCAGGAAGCCAGGTCCACAGACACATCTGTGCTGGCTTGTGCTCTTGGCACAGCTTGGGAGAGACAGGGCTGTGGGGAGGATGCTGGGTTGCATGCCCTGACACACGTGCACACAGGCTGAGCTCCCGTGTTGCATGCCCTGACACACATGCACACAGGCTGAGATCCTGTGTCACATGCCCTGACACGTGTACACAGGCTGAGCTCCTGTGTTGCATACCCTGACACACGTGCACACAGGCTGAGCTCCCGTGTTACATGCCCTGACACACGTGCACACAGGCTGAGATCCTGTGTTGCATGCCCTGACACACATGCACACAGGCTGAGATCCTGTGTCACATGCCCTGACACATGTGCACACAGGCTGAGATCCTGTGTTACATGCCCTGACACGTGCACACAGGCTGAGCTCCCATGTTGCATGCCCTGACAAATGTACACACAGGCTGAGATCCCATGTTACATGCCCTGGCATGTGCATACAGGCTGAGCTCCCGTGTTGCATGCCCTGACACATATGGACACAGGGTGAGCTCTTGTGTTGCATGCCCTGACACGCGTGCACACAGGCTGAGCTCCCGCATTGCATGCCCTGACACACGTGCACACAGGCTGAGCTCCCATGTTACATGCCCTGACACATCTGCAAACAGGCTGAGCTCCTGTGTTGCATGCCCTCACACACCTGCACACAGGCTGAGCTCCTGCGTTACATGCCCTGACCCACGTGGGCACAGGCTGAGCTCCTGTGCAGCTCTGGGCCCTGTGCTCAGGCTGGCAGCCTGCCACTGGAATGTGGCTCCAAATTCCCCCACATCCCTGGGCCCAGGATTGTAAGGTAAAAAGAGCCACCCCCCATCCTGCTTGGGCCCCTGCCCTCTCTGAAGCCGAGGCAGTTCCCCAGCAGTTTCCCACTGGAGAGAACAAAGCCTGGCCGCTCAGGTCACTACATCAAAGAAGGTCACCGCCGAACCACGAATGCTTATCTATCAGGCCAGTTTTGAAGTGACCAATCCATACCCCAGTACGCGTTCATACCGGGCCCTATAAATTCCATGCCCCACGTCCCCTCTGGCCTTTCTCTCCTTCCTTCTCCTGGGCGCCCACCTGCACAGACCCCCACCATGAATAAAGATCCTTTGGCTATGTGGAGCGTTTGCCTCTGGTTCGGAGCGGACCCCACACTTTTAATCTTTCAAGGATGACTGGGTTCTGTCCCACCACGGGCTGGGCTCCTCCCCACCGCCTTGGGAATGTGAAACTATCCAGAGGCTTTGTCCTCGCAGGTGGGCTCTGAGGGTTGGAAGTCCTGAGAGAAACTGGTTCACTGATTCTGAAACGAGCTGTGTCTCTTTGATGCTGTGCATTCTTAGTACTTTTCGTTATTAACTGCCTTTTGGTGCTGGTGGTGGTACTGGGTACAGGCGCTCATGCATGCTAGGCAAGCGCTCTGCCACTGAACCACACCCCCAGCCTTTTTTAAATTTTGATACAGGGCCTCACTAATTTGCCGATGCTGGCCTCACACTTGTAATCCTCCTGCCTCAGCCTCCCCAGCGGCTGAGATCACAGGTGTGTGTTAGCATACCGTAGTGGGCTATTGACTACCTTTGGACTATTCCATTACGAGGTCGTGATTTTGTATCCTTTCATACAGATATGGGATTTGCCACTGTAAAGCCAGATGACCAAAAGGAGGTGAATTAAAACCGTTGGGCAAGGCTTTGTTGGAAATACACGCTCTGGGGCTGAACTCTCCCGTCCATCAGAGTGTGTCCGGGAGAGTGGCACATGTGTTCCAGGGTACAGAAGATTTTAAAAGGCCCGGTCAGGAAGGGGAGGGCTTAGGGCAGGAAGAGAAGGCCAGAGTCCTTCCTGAATAAGTCAGGAAAAGCCCGCTGATTGACAGGAGGCGCCTCTACTGCTGATGTCAGCGTCTGGCTGGCCACTCTGTCCTGCAGCTGCCCTGACCAGCCCCCTTAACTGGACACCCTGGACCTTGAACCAACCTAACAGCCACCAGACAGTCTTTTAACCACCACCCAGTTCACTTTAATGGGACACAAATTTACCTGGAGCCTGCAGTTGGCTCCCTCCTTCCCCAGCAGGGATCTGCCCGGCCATCTGGCTGTCGGCAAGATAAATGGCAGCCTCCAGGTGGCTCACAGTCCCATGATCCTGCAGTGTGCTGCGCCTGG
This sequence comes from Geosciurus inauris, assembly GCA_004024805.1. Classification (NCBI taxonomy): domain Eukaryota; kingdom Metazoa; phylum Chordata; class Mammalia; order Rodentia; family Sciuridae; genus Geosciurus; species Geosciurus inauris. The sequence goes on from PVHX01015965.1 coordinate 34,480, forward strand.
CCTTGGGTCAGCTCTCCCCAAGTGTCACCGGGATGACGACCACTGCTCTGTCCAGCTTACCTGAGCCTACGGTCCCACTGGGGCACGCTGATCTGCGACCCAGTTCAAGACGTGAGGGTCTGGCGACTCTTCTGCCCTGGAGGCTTCCCTTCCTCCTCCAAAACACTGCTCCGCCTTTATGACCCGGCACAAACCTCTGGAGTCTCCCCCCAACACAGCAGCAGCACATCCCTCCCTCCACCTACCAGCACGCGCCCGTCTCTATGGCTCTGATGATGGAGCCTGCGACCATGCAGCTGTCCTCCCAAGGCTCCTGTGTTGGCTCTCGGTCTTCGGTGTGGTGAGATTGGTGGTGGAACTTTTAGGAGATGGGTTGGGGCGTTGGTCAGGTCCATTGGGGGCAGGCCTTGAGGGGATGTGGGCCTGTCCTGCTGGGCTCCTGCGTGGCCATGGGGTCACCTGCCCCCGTGTGTGCTCCTGCTATTGCGTCTGCCATGAGGTGATGCAGCTATGGAGAGCCCTCTCCAGAGCCTGTGTCCTGCTGTTTGGACTTTCAGCCTTCACACCATGAGATAAGTGAACCTCTTTTCATCAGAAGTAGCTTTTCATTACAGCAATGAAAAACAATTATGAATCTAACATACCAGTTTGAGTACAGGTTTGTTTTCCTTTGCTTCAAACCGTAAACTTCGCAAGGACAGGAATGATATCTTAATAAGTAACTAGCATTTAGCTCAGAATCTACCTAGAACTCAGGCACGGTAGTGCAGGCCTGTAATCCCAGTGACTCTGGAGGCTGAGGCTAGAGGATTGCAAGGTCAAAGCCAGGCTCAGCAACTTAGTGAGGCCCTAAGCAACTTAGTGAGACCCTGTCTCTAAATAAACAATAAAAAAGAACTGGGGACATGGCTCAATGGTGAAGCGCCACTTAGTTCAATCCTCAGTACCAAAAATCAACAAGCAACAAAAGAACCACAGCAAATGTAAAATAACAGCCCATGTTTAATAAGAGCACAGGGCATGGCCAGGCAGTGCTAGTACTTCCCCTGCAGAAGGGCCCCGAGTTGCCATCCACATGCCACCGTGGCACAGGGCTATCTTGGGTCCAAGGCACGGGACTGAGCAGGTGCAGGACGAGTGCTCTGCCCACTCCTTTTCTGCTCAGTCCAAGGCATGCATTTCCCTTGTGAAGGTGCCCCTGTCCCCAGACTGGGAAGCGGTGTGACTCGGTGGTGGCCAGGGGGAGGGCACCAAGATAAGCACACATTGACTCCCCCACCCCGTCTCCACTGGTCCCCACACATCTCCTGGCCCCTGGCCCACGAATGCCTCGAAACAAAACCCATTTCCTTTGTTAAAATGGAACCCAAGGGCTGGGGTTCCACTGGGGTTCCATTGGTTGGCTCAGTGGTAGAGCGCTTTCCTCACAGGCGTGAGGCACTGGTTTCGATCCTCAGCACCATGTACAAAATGCATAAATAAATAAAGTAAAGATTAAAAAAATGGAACCCAAGTCCTGCGACCTATTTGCCTCTGAGGTTTTCTTTTGTGTGAACTTCTGTGCATGTAAATACAAATAAAAGTTTTATGCTTTTCCTCCTGTTAATGTTCTAAATTCGCAGGCCCGTTAATTGAACAAAAAGGATGCAGGAAATTTTGCCCACCCTAACAAGACATATCTCATTTAGTTCTTACCCTGCAAATTGGTACTATTATTACCTGTTTTACTGATGGTGAAGCTGGAGCATCAAGAGTGTGAGTCCCGCCTGTGCTTCCACACGGCTAGTGAGTGGTATTGTTTGGATAGCTTAAACAAACGTCTACTAACGTGTTGACTTAAAATTTTTTTTCCTAGTATTCTGGGAAGATTTTGGTAAAATAACAGCCACACTTGCTGTTAAACTTTCACCCATGAATCTTCCTTTTTTTTTTTAATCCAAGGAAGTTCAAACAAAACTATAGCTACCTCCCCGCCTTTTGAGAGGTGTAATAAATAACTCAACAATTACTTAATTGGCACCACTGTTGACCATCACAAAAGTGGACATGTCCAGGTCCGGAAATCTAACCGACTCCACCTTAAATTCAACCCAAACTGCCTACAGCCCACCCCGCAGCTCCGCACCCAGGCTCGCTTGGCCCGCGGGCACCGGGAGCACCGCTGCCACTGCTCCCGCCTGCAGGGCCGCGGGCCTCCGATGCTCCCGCGGACCCGCAGCCGGCGTTCGGGAGAGCGGCTGCAGCTCGCCCGCCGGACGGCAGGGGGCGCGCCCGGGCAGGAGCCGCCTCCGCCCGGCGCCAGCTCGCGACCCGGCGACGCGGGGCCGGGGTGCCGAGCACAGCGGAGCGGCGGGTGGGCCGGCGAGGCGGCTCCTCCGGGACCCGCATGGCGGCGCTGTTCCGCCGCCTCGCCGCCCACGGCTGCACGAACAGTGTAGACCCGGCAGCCCGCTGGCGGCACTCGACCCCGGAGCCGGTGGACAGTGGGGCCAGCTCTGTCCAGGGCAGTAGCTGTCACCAGCGGCCAGCAAGAACCGGTCCAAAGCCTTGGTGTGCCAGGATTATGGTGTGGCCACAAGATGGGACACCATGGGACACCGCCCACTGCTGGAAGCTGCTGGCCACAGGCTTGGGTGCATCAGCATAACCGCGTGGGTTACTAGGGCCACACTGCGTCCACGTCCCCTCCTCCAGCAGCCGCGAGATGCCGAGGTGGCCTCTCAGGGCAGGCTTCTGGTTTGGGAAGTGTCAGGAGGGGCCCGGGAAACTCGAAGGCCTCTCCCACCTGGGTGCCTCCTGCCTCCTGAGTTGAACAGGAGGGAGAATCAGACTCCCCAAGGACTCCAAGGCCAAGCTGGCCACAAATGCGGCAGAGACAAAAAAAAAAAAAAAAAAAAAAAAAGCCCTACATAAAGAACAAAAGCATCAGGGCTGGGGTTGTGGCTCAGTGGTAGAGCGCCTGCCTCGCATGTGTGAGGCACTGGGTTCGATCCTCAGCACCACATAAAATAAATAAGTAAAATAAAGATATTGTGTCCATCTACAACTGAAAAAATATTTTAAAAAAAGAACAAAAGCATCCCTCCTCCTGGGTGCGGCCAGTGTGGGAACCTGGCACCCACAGAGCAGGACTAGCTCCTCTTCCTTGGCACCGGCAGCTAGCTTGGAGCAAGGGTGCCGCTCACATGAGCCTGGTGTGGAAGCTGTCCTGGCCCAGGAGCCTCGGTCCACACGGGAGGGAGGCAGCATGTCCTGCTGCAGCCCCGGGGGAGCTTCCAGGTGCAGTACCCCTGCCGGCTTGCGACCCTTTGGATACTTAGCTCAGTTATGGCTCCAGGATCATAATCGCCCCCAGCGGGGCTCTTACATGAGCAGCTTCGCCCAGCAGTGCAGCTGAGACAGTGTGGCTCTGCCCCAGGGAAGTAGGCAGCTTATCTGGGCCAACAGGAGTCAAATCCACGAAAGGGGAAACACTGTTGAGCTTTCACCCATGGATGTTCCGTTGTTGCTTTTTTAAAATCCAAGGAAATTCAAACAGAATTATAGCTACCGTCCCCTTCTGTGAGGTGGAACAGCCCCGCTGCACAGGGAAGGGACGATGGGCCTAGCTCAACAGCACGGGCCAAGGGGGCTCTGCTCACCTGACTACTGGAGGGGCAGAAGCAGAACCAGAACACTTCCACTCTCACACTGTGTGTGGTCTCAGTGACTGACACCTCAGTGAGACCTCGCGCTGAGCCAGGGCCCTGTGACCCCCTGGGGCCCACAGCTGGGGAAGGATGGGAGCTGCCTCCTTGTCAAGGGAAGGGGCCGTGGCCTCCCTGGTGACACTCCATGCAGCAATGTGCAGGACAGAGGCCTTCCCAGTGGGGACTCCTGCAGGGGGCAGCAGCCAGAGGCAACACCCAGGACAAGGGTGAAGGGCCTTTCCTTGTCCTCAGCCTTCCCCAGATAGTTTTGGTGAATGTAGGCCCAGCACTGGATGTGGACAGCACTTAACACAGGAGGGACAGGACCGCACAGGAAGACACGCAGGTTACAGCCTTTCCTGAGTCGGGCCCCAGGCAGTGGTCTTGGGAGGCTCAGCCCTGGACCTGCACAGTCTGGGCCTCGTGATGCCTTGAGGGATTAGCCACGCCTGGCACAGGAGACATTGCTGAAGCACCGCCATAGCCGTGTCAGATCATTCTAGTGGGAGGCGACTCCAGCAGGGGCCTGATGACTGAGGAAGTCCTCCCTGAATCCCCTTGCACCTCGCTGGGCGCTCCCTCTCCTCACTTGGGGGGTTACCAGCAGCTCCCCCAGAAGAGCTGGGGTACCAGCGACATGGGACGGCTGTGCAGTGCCCAAGGGCCTGTGGTGTCCGACCATCGCCTCCCTGGCCTCTTAGCAGCACTGTCCCCCCACCCGCCCGTCTTACAAAGCCACATGCTCCCTCCTGCACCCTGTGATCCTTCCTGTCCACTCCAGGTCCCTTGCACAACCACTCTCCCCATCTCCCCCCAGGATCCCTGACCAGGGCCTGCTCATGCCGTGCCGCCCTCTCCAGCTGACCTGTCCAGGACCTGGTGCCTTTCAGGATGCCACCAGTCTGCAGACTCCGTGAGGGACTGGGGCATTAGGACGCATGTGCTAAGAGGACACACCACAAGCCCCCTTCTGCCCGTGGGAGGCCCAGTGGGGACAGCACACAGGCGAACGGGGGCTCCGCGTCTGCGTCACAGCCTTCCTACTCCTCTCGATGCCCTCTCTCTGAACTTCAAGTCCAGATTCTTGTGGCCTCTGCAGCCCAGCTCCGGGCACTCCTGACGCCATCTGTGTGAATGTCTAGGCTTTGTCTCCTTGTGCTTCCTCAGGTGGCCTTTTCAAGTGACCGAGTGTCACTCAACCCAGAAGCTGGGCAGAGCAGGCGCTGCTGAAGCAGCCAGGCTGGGGCGCCCTGAGCTGGAGTCCTGCCGCCGGCCACCTTGCTGGACATCTGCTTGATGGCCCTGTGTGCGCACTGCCTCCTCTGCTCTGCAGGCCCTCAAGGAGCCCGGCTTGGTGGGCTCTAGAGGCCCAAGGGTCTCCACAGGCGCTGAAGGCCACCCAGCTGTGGAGCGGCACGCTGGCACGGCCCCGTGGGCCCTGGCCACCAGGCAGGTAGCCTGATGCTTGGGAGACTTACCCAGACTTTTGGGCCACTGGTTTTAAAAATCTGGTCTTTTTTTCCCTCCAGGGAGAACGCACAGACTGATGCGGCTCCTCAGAGGAGGGGCATTTGCCGAGGCTCCACCCAGAGCCAGTTGCAGACTGCGGAGCCAAAGCCCATCCAGGCTGTGGCGCATCTGCCTGGACATCCTGGTCTTCTCCGACAGCTGATCCATCCAGAATGAGAGGTGCCATGACCCCTCACTGTTGAGTAACAACTAAGAACGGTAGGTGCTGTGGGTGACAACGGTAGGTGCTGTGGGTGACAACGGACCGTGTTTCACAGGCCACAGCAGGCTTTTTTAGTTTTTTTTAAAGTTGTCAATGGACCTTTATTTAGTTTATTTATTTATATGTGGTGCTGAGACACGAACCCAGTACCTCACACACGCTAGGCAAGCGCTCTACCACTGAGCCACAACCCCAGCCCCAGAAGGCCGGCTTAGGAAGGTTCTCCTGTGGAGAAATGGTAAACGAGGGGAGAAAGGCGTGTCCCACCCAAGTTAGGCACATGTGCCCACACGCTGAAGTATCACCAGGTGCCCCATAAAATATGCAATTCTACTGTTTTCATGTATTCTTATTTGGTCCCGGGGATTGAACTCAGGGGCACTGACCACTGAGCCACACCCCAGCCCTGTTTTGTGTTTTATGTAGAGACAGGGTCTCACTGAGTTGCTTAGCACCTCGCCATTGCTGAGGCTGGCTTTGAACTCGCGATTCTCCTGTCTCAGCCTCCCTAAGTGCTGGGATTACAGGCTTGAGCCACCGCGGCCGGCCTGGCTTGTTTTTATGTATCGACAAATACATTTTTAAAGAGTGGAAGAGGACATGAGGCCGTTTCTTTGATGGAAATCTGTCTCTTTCTGACACACTGATGCTACCTCCTTCTAACCACGTAGTCACTGGGCACCAGCTCTTCTCCTCACACCTCATCCAGGCAGAGATCCGTCCTCCTGACCTGCCGCACCCTGGAATAACTGGGAATGGTAGGAAAGGACTTGTGCTGGAAACCAAGTTGTTGTTTTCTTTTGTTGTTTTTGCAGTGGTGAGGACTGAAGCCAGGGCCTTGTGCGTGCTAGACAAGCGTCACCGCTGAGCCACATCCCACAGTGCACTTTGCTGAAAAACACTGCAGATTAATTCACTAAAAATCAAAAATCACAAAACCACCAGTACTTCAGTGTCTTCCCCTTTCATTGTGCTGTGACTGTCTGCAGAGTCCTGAGGCAGGAAGACCCGGTCCCTTGAGACCCCCTTACCAAAGGCCAACAGAGAGAACGAGCAGCTTCCTGAAGCCACGAGCCACTGGACTGCGAGTCCACACACCCGCCCCTGGTCTGCCCGGGTGGCGACACTTGCACTCGGTTCAGCCCAAGTGTCTGCCAACGTTTGCCCACAAGATGCTTTAAAATAAAGGGGAAGGCGTGTAGAAGCCCAAGAATGCTGGATGGGTGTGACCCCCACTGCCCAAGATCAGGACCGCAGGCTTTGTGGAGAAGTGTGACACGGTCAGTGTGCGTTTGCAGGAACGAGGGAGACCACGGAGGTGAGCTGGCCCACGTCACTCCCGGCAGGTTCTCCAGAGAGCACGCTCCTCCTGGCCGCGGCATCCTGCTCTAGTGGCGCTGTAGTGATTATCTTCAGGACAAATTTCCCAACAGCTGCTTTCTACTCGCAGCTATGGATGGAGGAAGTCTTTGATTTCAGCTGCCTCTCCTGTGAGGCATTATTTCTCTAAAGAAAACCTCCAGAAACATTTAAGAGCTAACAGACAGTATATAACTAATGGGCATTCCATCCCAAAGTCATGTTGAAGAATTTAAGGGACTTAAGTATCTTCATACACACTAACAGCTGTTTTGAATATATTCTGAAAGAATAAAAAGTTACCAATCTGAGCCTTAAAGAATGGTTAGGAATTTATTGAATCTTGAGCATACATCTGAAACTCTGAATTTAAGAATTCATACTACTTATTGAAAAGTACCATTGAGAACAAATGCAGGTGAAGGAATAAGCTGATGGAAAACAGCCAAAAGGCAAAACAAACAGAGTCCAGTCTCAAATGACCCTGCTGTGCTTTGGGAGCTATTCAGTAGCTTGGGAGACAGGGCACTTGGTCCCAATGGGACGCAGGACTGGGACCAGTGGTTTTGCCTTTGCCAGGGTTATCACACAAGGAAGGCTGTTTCTCCAAAGACAAAACGATCACAGAACATGAGACACAAGGCTCACTCTACGGGTAAGTGGTGGAAACACGCAGCACTTCAGTCGGTGAAGAACAGACGTGATTGTCTGTCGCAGGGCTCTCGTGCTGACGCATGCAAAACGCGTACCAGGTTCCCAGCTGAGGGGGAATCTGGAAAAGGCCCTGGAGACCTTTAGTCCGTTTGCCTCTGAGGGGCCATTGGTGCCTGAGTCTCCTTAAATGATTTGCCCGTGGTCACACAGCTAAGCACAGAGCCACGACTTTGAGCCAGAATTCTAACCCTTGCCCACTGTGCTGCCGGCTCTCTGTACGTTTCCTCTTGAACCTTCAAGCATTAGAAGTCTGCTTGGGGCTGGGGTGTGGCTCAGGCACGCATGAGGCCTGGGCTCAGGCCCCACACCAGACCAGAAAATCATGCTCAGTGATCCCCATGAGATTTCCAAAGCCACGAGTGAATACCTTAAAGATTTTGCATCCAAAATGACATGAATTTGTTTAGTATAATATTTTGGTATGGCTTTTTAGCTTTTTTCTTCCAAGACATGTAGGTGTCAATGAAGGCGTCCTCATACAACATTTTAATTTACATTTCACATCTTCACTACCCTAAGTGGGTTCACTCAAGGCAGCATGCAAAGTGGCTAAAGGCTGTCTATGTGCATTCGGAAGAAAAAAAAAAAACCTACAGATGACAAGACTGACAGGACAAGATTTTTGTTAGTTAAACTTCTAAAAATTAAAATTTTGTTTTAATTGTTACCACCGTCCAGAATAGGGGACAGTCGCATCCACAGCCATCTGAACTGGGCAGAGGAAGTGCAGTGTGGCCAGCACCCACACCCTCACCACAGGGCTCCATAGCGTGCCCAGGGGGCCTGACCTCCGTAGGGACCCGGGGACACACCCCACACAACCCTTAATGAACTACAGGGTCCTGGGCATTTCTTATAAAGCACTGGCCTCTGTCCTTGCCTACAAACAGCCTTCTCTCCAGGCTCCCCCCTCAGCTGACAGAGACCCCACTCTTCTACACATTCCACATCCATGTTAAAGGCCTAGCCATCCAGCACCTGGAGAGAGACCTGTTCCTGTGACAATGGCAGGGGACACTCAGTGGGGTGAGGTAGCATTCAGGGAAGGGGTTCACTGAAATAATTTTTAAAATGGTCACTGCTGGGGTGTAGCTCAGTGGTGGAGCAGTTTGCCAGCATAGAAAGGGAAAGCCAAGCACAGCGGCTATGCCTGTGGTCCCAGTGACCGAAGAGGTGGCAGCAGAGGACAGCGGGCTCAGGGCCAGCCCGTGCAACTTAGTGAGCCCCCGTCTCAAAATAAAATAACAAGGGCTGGGGCTGGGGCTGAGCAGCAGAGCGCTTGCCTGGCACGTGTGAGGCACTGGGTTCGATTCTCAGCACCACACAGAAACAAACAAATAACATAGATCTGATGACAACTGAGAAAAGGCAATTAAAATAACAAGGTCTGGGGTGTGGCTCAGTGGTCCAGCGCCCCTGGATTCAATCCCCGGTACTGCCAAAAAAAAAAAAAAAAATCATAATCTCTTCTGGAAACTCAGTGAATTGTGAAATGACATGAGTTCAAGCCACATCTGCAAAGTGGCTCCTTTATTTCTGTCACCACAATCAACATGAACTGAGAGGTCCTCTTGGGCCCGTCACGGCATCCTGAGCCCCACCCTCTGAGCCCCACCCTCCTCGGCCCCTCACTGTCCCCCACGCTGTAGCTTTTCATAGAATATTCACGAATCTTCAAAACATGTTAAGACCAATCTCATTTGGAAAATCCTAGCATATTCTGATTGCCCCCAAACTGTCCTGGAGCCTGTCACACATGGCACCCGCACTCGAGTCACGAGGCCTGTGTGCCACGAGGAACATCGGCTGCAGATGCCATGATTCTCAGGCTGCTGAACTCCCTCCCTGCCTGTCCCTCTGCACCTGGCAGGTCTGGCCCACACTCTCCCGCTCCAGCACTGAGCAGAGCAAAGGCTGGGAAGCGGCAGGTGTGCTGGGTGCTGGTGCCCGGGCAAGGGGCAAGGAGGAGCCATCCCTTATGTGATGTCCTACTGTTTAGCATAAACAGAATCGGGGGAGAGAGAAAGGAACCCTCAGCGGGTGGGATGGGTTCTGCATGTGCAGCACCTGCCCCGCACCTGGGCCAGGGGCCCTGACAGCCGAACTCCATGATCCTGGTTCACTCTCACCCAGGAAGACACCAGACGGAAGGTTCTGGATGCTGGTGCAGGCTCACATTTGTGGACGAACAGTGGTGTACAAGGTACCCTGCCAGGTTTGTATGCCACCCAGCGCATCCTCTGAGCACCCTACCAGGAATCACAGCAGACCCGGGGCCAGGAAGCCTGGGATGGAGCTGGCCTGCTGACCCGGAGCCAGCACTCATTCCTGGCCAGCAGCTGGCCTGCCTCCAGCAGCAACACAGATGGGCTGCCGGTGGGAGAAGAGGCGCTCCTCCAGCCTGCTCTGGAACAGACCTGGGCCTGCATCTGCTGTGCAGCCCAGCAGCTCTCCCCGCCCTGCTCCCCATCACCGCTCTCAGCTGCTTCCCCGAGGAGCTTCGTTTTAAGGCTCACCTTGCGGAATCGCAGAAGCATCTGCAGGCCCAGGCTTCTCACCTGGTCTCACCTGAGGAAGGGCCCTGCCCTGCTCCACTCCACCCGCAGTGGCGACCTGGGGGCCTTCCGTGGGAGGAACAAGGGTGGTGGGCTAAGCCACTCTGTGCGGGGCTGACCAGCGGACCTGGGAGGAGGGCAACGCCTCCGTTTTATCTGCACCACCCCAATAGCCCCCACCCTCAAGCTGGTGTCGGGCACCTTGCTGAGGACAGCAGAAGCAGCAACGCGTGCTCTGCAGGCATTAGGCTAGTTCATCCTGAGCGTGACCAAGTCCTCACGTCTGGTCCTTGAATGTGGCAGGTCCTAGGGGTTCTCCCGGCCACCC